>JASDQU011376569.1:0-16085 GCA_032191745.1 Picea mariana
CTGCTGAAGAAAAAGACGCAGAAGACGGAAGGTCATTGATGATGCATAAGGTTCTCGTTACACCCGATAAGGAGGTGGAGGACACAGCTCAGAGAAGCAGACTGTTCAGAACTGCATGCAAGACCAAAGACAGGAAATGCAAGGTCATTGTGGACAGCGGAAGCACCGACAATCTCATTTCAACCGAGATGGTGGAGAAACTAGAGCTGGAGACGACTGATCACCCGAGTCCATATAAGGTTTCATGGCTACAGAAGGGACCTCAGGTGAGTGTCACTAAACAATGCTTAGTTGACATCAAGATAGGAGGATATAATAATAAAATTCTCTGTGATGTTATTCCTATGGTTGTATGTCATTTATTGCTAGGCAGACCATGGAAATATGACAGAAACGTAGTTCATGATGGGAAGATGAATACGTACACTTTAGAGAAGAATGGGAGAACACATATGTTACTTCCGATAAAAGATAAGGAGGTGAAACCGAAAGTGAACAACATGGTAGTTCTCATGAGTGGGAAGGAACTTCTAGCAGAAGTAAAGAAGAAGGAAGATCCACAATTCTTTGTGGTTAGGAAACCAAAAGTTGTTTTGACCAGCACAAGAGTGGATGACTTGCCGGAGGAAATTCAAGAACTGCTGGAGGAGTTCAATGACATTGTGGTAGATGAATTACCTCATTCATTGCCACCGATGAGGAGCGTGAGTCATCATATAGACCTCATACCAGGATCCAGTTTGCCAAACAAAGCAGCATACAGGTTGACGCCGCAGGAGAATGAAGAGGTCAAAAGGCAGGTACATGAATTGCTGGATAAAGGACTGGTCAGGGAGAGTCTAAGTCCGTGTGCCGTACCAACGGTACTGATTCCAAAGAAGGATGGAGGTTGGAGAATGTGCACTGATTGCAGAGCCATTAACAAGATAACCATCAGATATAGGTTTCCATTGCCACAGATGGATGACTTGATGGACTGTCTCAGTGGAGCAGAATTTTTTTCAAAGGTTGATTTGAAAATCAGATACCATCAGATTCGCATGAGGGAAGGCGATGAATGGAAGACAGCCTTCAAAACCAACAAAGGATTGTATGAATGGCTAGTCATGCCATTTGGTTTGACGAATGAACCGAGTACATTCATGAGGCTGATGAATGAAGCGCTGAAAGAATTCATTGGTAAGTTTGTCATTGTTTATCTATATGACATATTGATTTTCAGCAAAACAAAAGAAGAGCATCTAAAGCATTTAGCTGCAGTAATGAGGAAGCTACAGCAAGAGAAGTTGTTGATCAACATGAGGAAGTCTTCATTTATGAAGAAAGAACTCATTTACTTGGGATTTGTCATATCGGCAAATGAATTAAAGATGGATCCAAGTAAAGTGGAGGTAATTAAAAATTGGCCATCACCAAGAAATATTTTCGAGGTGAGAAGTTTCCACGGATTGGCAAGTTTCTACAGAAAATTCATTAGGAACTTCAGTGGAATTAGCACAGAAATGATGGACACAGTCAAGAAGAGACATAAGTCTTTTCATTGGACTGAAGAGGCAGAGAAGAGATTCAATCTGTTGAAGTGAAAGATCACTGAACAACCGGTTTTGGTGTTGCCGGATTTTGCAAAGGTATTCCAAGTCAAATGTGATGCAAGTGGCTTTGCCATAGGAGCGGTCTTGAGACAAGAGGACAGACCAGTTGCCTATTTCAGTGAGAAGCTGGATGAGGCCAAAGTGAAGTATTCAACGTATGATAAAGAATTTATGCTATCATACAGGCGTTGAAGAAGTGGAGGCATTACTTGATCCCGAAAGAATTTGTTTTGTATAGTGATAATCATGCATTACAGTTTGTGACTCAGCAGGAGAAGCTGAATCAGAAACATGCTAAATGGGTAGAGTATATGTAGAGTTTTACATTTGTAATTAAACACATTTCAGGTACTGCTAACAAAGTGGTTGATGCTTTGAGCATAAAGTGTTTGTTGCTGTAGGAGTTCCGAGTCAAGACATTGGGTTTTGAAAACCTCAAGGACATGTATGCAGGTGATGCAAATTTTGCTGAATCATACGAGGCAACTGAGAATCCAGTCCTCATAGACAGAAGCCCGTGGATAGATCACATGATCTAGAATGGATTGTTGTTAAGAGGAAATCAGTTATGCATTCTGAATTGCTCCATGAGGGAGAATCTACTAAAAAAGAAGCACAGTGGCGGATTAGCAGGGCATTTTGGCCACGATAAGACATTTGCAAAGCTAAGCGAAGCATACTTCTGGCAGAAGATGCTAACAGATGTCAAGAATTTTGTTGACAGGTGCAGAATTTGCCAGCATTCGAAGGGCAGAAAGCAGAATGCGGGATTCTATCAATCCTTACCCATACCCGAGAGGCCATAGGATGACATCAGCATGGATTTTGTATTAGGATTACCGAGAACGCAAAGAGGACATGATTTGATCTTTGTAGTGGTTGACAGGTTCTCAAAAATGGCGCATTTAATACCATGCCAGAAGACTAGCGATGCGACTCATATCGCGAACTTGTTCTTCAAGGAGATTGCTAGACTCCATGGTTTACCCAGAAGCATTGTATCAGACAGGGATACAAAGTTCATTGGACATTTTTGGAGGACACTGTGGAAGAAGATGGGAACTAACTTGATGTTTAGTTGAGCCTATCATCCATAGACGGATGAGAAAACAGAGGTTGTGAATAGAAGCCTGGGAGACTTACTCAGAAGTCTGGTGACAGAGCACCATAGTAGCTAGGACAATGTGTTTCCACAGGCAGAGTTAGCGTACAATGACTCAGTGAATAGGAGCACAGGTAAAAGTCCATTTGAGATTTTATATGGTAGGAAGCCAAGAGGAGTATCTGAACTGATGGATTCAGACCAGATAATGACAAAGAGCACAAGCACTGAAGAATTCACAGAGGTGATGGAAGAACTTCACAGCAGGGTGAAGCAACGATTGCTGGAATCAAACCAGGAATATAAGCGCAGAGCGGATCAGCATCGGAGACAACTTCGGTTCGAAGTTGGATATCTAGTTCTGGCACATCTGAGGAAGGAAAGGTTCCCAAGGGGCACATACAAAAAGATCAAAATGAAGAAAATTGGGCCATGCAGAGTCCTAAAGAAACTGGGAGAAAACGCTTATTAAATTGAATTGTCAGATGAGATAGGAATATCTCTGACATTCAATGTTGCAGACTTATATCCATATAAGGATGAGGAAGCAGGATCTAGAAGTGAAGGACAGCGAGAAATCCAGTGGCAGAAGCAGATGCCGATTCAAGAAAAGCCACAGATGGAGCGGATACTTGACAGAAGAGTCAGCAAAAGAACCATATGGAAGCAATACTTCGAGTATCTGGTGAAATGGAAGAATCACCCAGTGGAAGATGCCAGCTGGGAGACTAAAGCAGAGATTCAAAAGCATGGCAAGACTGTGTAGGAGCTCATGGACAGGAGCCCATGAAAGTTTTCAAGCCGAGGAGTATGATGCAGGAGCATCGCAGTTACCCAAGCGAGCGTGGAGCCAGCGCATGTGTTTTTAAACACATGACATATTGCTTTGAAAACCTTTTGAAAATGAAGTGCCAAACCTTTAATGAATCCTTTATGAAGGAGCACCTTTTGTATGTTGTATCAGACCTCGAGCCATACGCTCTTGTCTGAAATAGATAGGAGGCATTTAATAGATTTAATGCAGGTAGGTAGGATTTATTTCTAGAGTAGACAGTTTAGATGGAAGGAGGGAAAACGGATATAGACACCCTCATTGTATCATTGTAACATTAGCAGCATTCAGGAATAGAGGAGAAAGCAGAGAACTGTGTAGAGAACATCCATGTACAAATATTGAATTAATAGAAGAAAGCTTTGATTCAAATACATGGCTATGTGTCTATTCTTTGTGTATTGTGTTTGTGCTCAATGAATGTTTGTTTTCTGGTTGTGCATTTGCTTTGTATATGCTGTGCATGTGATTTCATATTTTAAATGAAGTCTGAGAGAGAATGAGTTTCAATTGTTTCTCTATCTGAGCTAGGAGATTCCTGCAAAGTGTGCAGTTGAATTCATCCACAAGGAGTGCGTTGATGAGGGCTTGATAGTTTAACACTTGTTCTCAGTTATCTAGAATTGGATTTAGGTTGTTGAATCCATGCAAGGAGTGCATAGGCTGAAGAAGAAGTCTCAGTTGTAAACCTGATCAAAGGAAATCAAAGACTGCTGCTGCAGGAGTTGCGCAGAGTCGAAAGGATTCAACACTTGGGAAGTTGTTGAATGTTGGGTGCGAGGAGTGCGCGCAAAGAGATCTATTTTCTAAGAGATTAAGAAGCTAGAAGAAGCTTAGGAGAGGCAGAGCTTTCAAATCCATTGAAGGATTGCACCAAAGGGTTCGCGTTAGGAAATCCTCAAGAAGGGTGAAGTGACGGTCGAGATCTGGTAGAGAAGTCCGGGAAAATCCCGTCAGCCATTAGATCCATCAGAAGAAGCGAGGAGGTTTCGGCCACACTAGGAGTTTAAGCCCAGAGTCCTGTGAGCCATTGGATCAATAGGTTCTTTTCCCGCTAGCCGTTAGATCTCAGGAAGTTGCACAGGGTTTAAGCCCGAGGGAGCAGAGGAGGAACCCGGAGGAGTTATCGGGATATCAGCGTCATCGGGGTTTGACAGAATAAGAGAATCGATACCTTGTAGTTCTCGAAATCCCGAGGAAGAATCTCAGTCGTTGATCTCAAAAGAACGCGTGTCAAACATCAAGGCAGGAGTCAGGATTTAGTCATCGGGGATTTCAGTAGTGTGAAATCGTCGCAAGTTGGAATCCCGATCTGTGATTTCCCGATCACTACAGGAGTGTGGGGTCCAGGCGTCAGTACAGAGGACAAATGTCATCGGAGATCTGGAATCGGGGATTCACGAGGTGAGTAACTTGTGACAGTGTGAATGTCGATTTCCCGACGGGATAGTTCCCGACAGAAGCAAGAAAGGTGTGGAGTGGATATTCCATCGGGCTTCGGGGATTTAGAAGACTCGATCTCGTGAGTTCAGGACTCGCGATCTTGCGAGGTTCGACTTCCCGATAGAACAAGGGGAGATCATAAGGAGAGTCCTGTGGGGTTACAAAGTCCCGATAAGGGATTTGAAGAGCATTTTATCTCTTCGGGCCTAAGGAAGAGAAGGTCCTGGTGGGAGCAGACGTGCCCTGGGGTGGCGTCTGCATCAAACTTCAACACAAAACTTGCACAAATACCAACAACTAAATATCAAGCTATCAATGGAAATCACATGAGAAAAAAAAACTATGCTCTGATACCACCTGATCTAAAAATAGAAGGCTGACTTGTTATGCTATGCAAGCACCCTCTACTTCATTAAAATAAACTTTACAGGACCTTGCTTCATGTGTTAAAATATGCAAGATAAAATTATGTGTCAAGTTTATGCTTCTTCCTTTAAATGTTCATGTGTGAGAAAATGTTCTTTTCAATGGTTAAATATGTACTTTCAATAAATACACAACAACATAACTTGCAACAAATAAACCATCAAACTCACAACAAGAACAACATGATAAAGGAGTTCACCCCTCTCTGGGCTACATCTCCTTGAGCCTCCATCAATGGACTTGGCTCTCTGGGATTAATTTGTCAAAAGTTCTTTTACAAGCTACTGCTCAACTCCAATGTAAATTCTAACTGTACCATTGGGATCAAAACACATAAAAACCCCAAAAATGACTAACAAAACTCTGAAAACGGATCATGGCTCATTCGAGCATGACCTCTTCTACATGTGGCCATAAGCTTCCCTGAGCTTCTCTTTGGAAACAACACCTGTAAAATTCCTCAAAAACATATGAAACCTATCCCAATGTGTTTAGAGCATAACAATTAGCCAAAAATGATTATTCAATCATAGAAAACAGACATAGGCTCACCAAAACATGTCCTCAATCAATGAGGGATTCAAGCTCCCTGGAGCTTGCTGAAACTTCAATGGCTAAAAAAATGCAAAAGAAGTCTTCAAATGGCATTGATAATAGTTCCAATGGATTCAGGACATCTAAAAACCCCTAGCTGGGCTTTTACGGCACCTCAATCGGCCAAATAATGAAGAAGATAGGCCTCCTGCCATTCTCTTCCTCAAGTTTGCTGTCTCTGCATCTACAAAACACACCCTTGTGAAATGAACCTAGCACACACGCAATATATAGCATAAAACCTCAGCACTGGGCTCAACCGCACCAATGGTGCAAACTGTAGGATGGTTATGGGCGCGACAGCCCCTAACCGCCTAGCACCTAGGCATGTGGAGGTCATATGACTGCGTGCTTTAGCAAAAAGGTTAAACGGTTAGAACCATTCCAACTCCCCCTCCACGCTCCGGTTGTGGTCATATGAAAATAGGCATATAGCCACGGGCTTAATCTTAAACTATTTTCAAACCATATATAAACCACGCACACACTTCCGTATAGTATAAAGGTCATATGGTAACAACACATGAAACCGGGGCTAACCGCCACACACGCTCCAACCATTACATATATATATATATGTGTGTGTGTGTGTGTGTGTGTGTGTGTGTGTGCATGTTGACACATGCAATGGTCACATGTAACAAGTGATATGACCGTGGGTTGGGGCTAAGCCCCGGCCCGACCACCCACCATTTAATACATAGTTTGACTTTAAATATAATACAACTCATATACATAGCAAGGCACAACCGATGGTCTGTTGGTCGGACGGGCTTCGTGAAGTCCCTATGCGGTGGGGAGGTCCGGGGGTCGAACCCCATGGACTCCAATAAATTTTGACAACAAACCAATATCCAATAAAGGGATGCCATGTGGCAGCCCATGACTGGGCCATGTGGCACCTTACCATTTGCCAAAAACATGCCATGTGTCGCATTACTATTAGACCACATCTACCAATAGATGAATGCCACATCACCAGCTGCCCTGTCAATGTACTTCACTCCACGTCACCTGTACGACCTCTGCCACGTCAGCCTGTACGGATTGCCCAGTCAACATCCTTTTTTTTTGCCAATTTGACGATTTGAACAGATCACTATATCTCTCGCTCCCGACGTCTGTTTGAGATGAAACAAGTTGCGTTGGGTTCGTGAGGACGAGGGATACGCTCTCGTTCGTTTTGAGGCAATTCCGAGAACATTGTTTTTTGAGCTAAAATTTGACCCCTGGTCCAGATTTTGATCAACAGAGAAGGCATAGACTGGTAGAGCTTGAAGGACATACTTGAGAAGGATGAGACATCTAGGCAGATTGAGGGAGCAGAAGGTCCATAATGAGAGTTTTTTGAGAAATTTGGAGAGTAGAGAATCCCAAGCTATATTTTTTAACGGATTGTCTATGAGGGGGATCCTTTGATAAGTGGAAGGTAGAGTGTTGTGGATGAAGCCTAGTAGGAGTGTGAGGTGGTATTGGATTTCAGTAGGTGCGTTGAAAAAGAATATCTGTGATTTGGCAAGGTTCACATCCATTCTCGAGGCTTCACAGAAGAGTTTGATGATTGACTTGAGGCAGAGGGCTTCACGCACTGTAGGTACCCCCATTAGGAGAGAGTCATCGACAAATTGACTATGGGAGATAGGTGGAGATACACCATGGAGGGTGAGGCTGAAAAGGGAGCGGTATGAAATGGCCACTTTAAGGGTTCTACTGAGTCCCTCCGCCAGGATTATAAAGAGGAAGGGGGAGAGAGGGTCCCCTTGTCTTATGCCTCTGGTGACCGAGAAGGGGCTGGATGGGATGTCGTTGATCAAAATGGAAAAAAAAGTAGAAGAAGTGAGGTTGAATATCCAGGAAACCCATGTGGGGTCAAAGCCAAAGGCTAGGAGAGTGTCTCTCAAGTAATCCTAGCTTATTTTATCGAAGGCTTTTGAAACTAGTTTTAGAAGCATACCTGGAGTTTTTGTAGAGTGGAGCGAGTGTATTACTTCATGAGCCAGAATGATACTGTCCAAAATTTGTTTAGCTTCCACGTAACCGGTCTGTTCTGGCGTGATGATGAAGGGTAGTATGGGCTTAAGGCGGGTGGGAATAATCTTTGTTAGGAGCTTGTAGATGACATTGTAGAGGACGATGGGTCGAAAGTGCGCTGGGGAGGTGGTGTGGTTTTCTTTGGGGATGAGTGTGAGAAAGGTGGCATTGAGGACTTGGAGGACTTGACCTGATTTTCTTGAGTCAATTATTTCCCAAACATCCTCACGGATGATGCTCCAACAATGGTGGAAGAAATCTGGGGTGAACCCATCCGGTCCTGGTGCTTTGCCTATAGGTGTGTCTCGTAGGGATTGATCAACCTCTTTCTGAGTTATTGGTCTCATGAGAGCCTCATTTTTCTCCTTGGTTACCTCCTTAGGGATGTTCCCGAGGATGTTGTCGATTGCATGAGATCGATCTATAGGAGGTTCAAAGAGGAGGTTTTTATAGTAGGAGAGTATTTCCTTCTCAATGTCAGAGTGTTGTTGAATTTATGTTCCCTGGTCCGAAATGAGGTGGGTGATGTGATTTGTTTGACATTGCTGGACCATGGATCTGTGGAAAAATTTGGTGTTTCTTTCCCCCTCTTTTGGCCATTGTATGCACGATTTTTTCCTCCAGAGGATTTTCTCGTGCGCTCTTCTTTTGGCTAACTGATTGTTTAGTTGCTTTTCCTGGTGTTTGGGGCGTCCGTAAGGCCATGCTGTCGGATCTGCTGTTGTAGACATTGAATTTTCTATTGGAGGTTCTCCTGGGATTGAAAGATGTTGCCAAAAGTAGCTTTATTCCAGACTTTTAGATGTTGTTTGAGATTCTTCATCCTTTGTTGGAATCTATACATGGGGGTCCCTGTGGGTATGGCTGCTTCTTCCCAACACGTTTTGATGTTTGCTTGGAAGTCTGGGTGTGTCAACCAAAATTTCTTGAAGTGAAAGGGCTTCCTTCCAGGAGTGCCCCTGATATTAATGGTGAGGAGGATCATCCAATGATCAGAGCCCGGGGAGTTGATGATTGTAGAATTCCAAGATAAGCCGTCCAACATAACTTCTTCTGACAGGAGGAAGCGATTCAGTCTGCTGGACACTTGTTGGTCCCCTGAGCACCTATTAGTCCATGTGTACAGACCATTGTCTGTACTGACATCAATGAGATTTTTTAGAATAATGGAGTTGTTAAAATGCTCATTGTCTATTCCTAAAGTGCGCGTACCTCCCTTTTTCTCCTCCAGCCTTGTGATTATGTTGAAGTATTCCCCTAGGATCCATCTGTGGGGGTTGATGTGATCAACTAACCAATCCAAGTGCTTGAGGAAGACATCCTTGTCACCTGGTGTGGCAGGACCATAAGCGTTGGTGATGTAACCGGATTTGTTCGATCCAATGAGTCTAAAGGAGGCAGTGATGGTCCATTTGGAGGTGAAGAAGTCACCCAACAAAACTGTGGATGGATTTCACATTATAGCTAAACCCCCAACTTCTCCTTTGGCATCGATTTCTATGTGGTTGGCATGTTTCCAACATTTTTGTAGGGTGGAGGAATCCTCCTTTCCCATGCATTTTGTTTCTTGCAAAATGAGAATGTCTGGCTATTCCTTCTTGATTCTTTCTCTGAGTATAGCCTGTTTATTTTTGGCATTCAGGCCCCTTATATTCCAGGTTTGTATCTTCATGAGGAGGATGGGTGTTGGAGAGGAGGGAAGCTATTTGAGATCAAATGTATCTGTCTCGAGTTGACAAGGAAGTTCCCGACATCTTGAATGAGTCGGTGTTTCGATTTTTTGCCCCTTTTCTTTTCTTCTTTTGTTATTTTATGTTGATCCTTTGATGTTCCTTTTTTGATTCCAAGGTTCATATTAGCTTTGGTCAAACCCCTTGCCGAGAAGTTGAGAAAGACTTTGTGCACCTTACACAACTGATCTAGTGGTATTTTTTATAATTGTTTCTTACGGTAATCCTGCTCCAGGTGCACCATGTCAATACTGACAAGCTCCTGATCCTCCAGGTTTGTATCTGGGTCTCCCATCTCTGGTCCAAGTGTAGCGGGAAGGGAGGAGTCAAAGGGTGGTGGTTGGGAGGGATCCTGGGCTAGAATTTCAGGATTCGCTATGCCTTTTCCTTTAGTGGGATCTTGCCTTGGTATTGTTGAGGAGGAAGGTAGGTCGTTCGGGGTTGGGAGGGCATTAAAAGGGTTCTTGGTTGTAGGTAAAGGGGTCTTCGGAGGGGCTTGCGGGGGTGCCTTCTTAGCTTGAAGCTTGTGCTTGCACGTGACTGGGATGAAGCCATATTTCAATTTTTTGGGGTCTTCTGTGGAGGGTTTGGTAGGATTATTTAAAGGGCATTCGCATAAGATATGTCCGTGCTCATGGCATTTCCTACACCTAAAGGGGATGTGCTCATAGTCTATGGTTTGAGACCATTCCTCATCCTGATAGTCAAGGGTAATGGCCGCTGGGAGGGGTTTAGAGATATTCAAGTAAACACAAATACAGGTGTAGGCTATGTACCTTCATTTCTTGGTTGCTTCTGAAGCTTTGACGTAGATGTCGATTGTGTTGCCTATCCCTGCCAGAATCTATTCCAACCATAATTCCTGTGGGAGTGAGTATAGTCTCAACTAGACTGGTGCATGCGTGAAGTCCTCCTTTTCGGGGCTGAAACGTTCCTTCCAAAAATGAAGGAAGAAGTCGGCCGAATTTTAGAAGTATGGTCTGCCCTCAAAGATCCTATTCATGTCTTCCAGATTATGCAAGATGATTGTGAAGAATCCTTTTGATCCGAGTTGGAGGTCGTAGTGGCCCTTGGGTTTCCACCAGTGCTGTATCCATTTGATTAGGTCTTTTTCTGAAGGCCATAGCCCTAAAATTTTTCCAATCAGAGAAAAATCCCTCATGTATTGTTTCTATTCTTCGATTCTTGGAGAGATGATGTTGTATTTCGGGGAAATCAGGGCTTGCAGAATACATTTATCGAGTTCCCAAGTGCGATTAGTTTTGTTTTTGCTGCCTGCTAGATCTATATCCATTGGTTTTTCTTTCAGCATCTCTTCTTCCCAGAGGATTCGCTGCATGTCTGGTGGGAGTTCAAAGGTCGGCCTCTTGGAATGATGGGAGTTGTGCTTCTTGGTGGCGACTGAGCTATAGGAAGGGGGCGGTGGATCCCCTCCCTCGACCTCCATGGCCGCATAAGTATTGAGAGGTGACATGCGTATGGTGTTAGGCTAGAACCCTAGAAGAGCTGATCGTTTGTGCCGAAACAAAAAAAATTATATAGTTTATATATAATATAAACCATATATAATATATAATATAAATTATATAATTTATTTATTTTTCCTCGGAAAAAAAAACATAATTCTATTCATCCGAAGAGAAAAAATTACATTTTGTAGGTGCTAGTTTAGCACATTCAAAAGCATAAAGGAAGTGGGAAGGTTTAGACCAGGGAAAGTGTTGATCTGCTGATAGTTTTACGGACCATAAACTGGTATACCAATAAATTTATTCGTGTCCAGAGCCTGATCATATGCTAATAGAGTATGTAGGTTTAGAGCTACAATTACATAAAAAAATATCATACATCCCAAGAGTAATTCTAAGTATTGTTGCTGTTATCATGCAAGATTAATAATAATAATAATAATAATAAACACACACACACAGTGATCTTGTGGATTAGTGAGCTATAGATTGAGTTGAATCATCAATGAAGGGTCTATGGAAGAAGGCACAAACTATATCTCCATTTGTTTTTGTGAAGTGCCATTGCCCAAAATTGAGATTGAACCCTTCTTTGGACAACAAATATGCTATGGAATTCCTGTTCCTGTAAACATGTTGGATATAGAAATGGTCAAATGTATCCAACAAATTGTGAGTCTCCCTCAAAACAGACTGCAATAAAATATTGTGGCAATGTTGTGTTTTTTGTACCCATTTTATTACATTCAATGAATCACCAAATAGTTGTGTGCATTTTAGATCATATTCTTTTTCTATTTTGAGTAGAAGGAGGAGAGTCATCAGTTCAACATAGTTGTCGGCGCCTTTCCCCAGTCCCATTTTTTATTTTGAAAGAGTGTGTGTCTATGAGATGAAGGTGGGTTCCCCCCCACAATGTGAATTTTGTGAAGCCCCATCAAAGTATTCCCAGGCTATGGATTGATCTATGGTTGTAGGCAATGAGATTCAGATGCTGGGCGCATTCCTTTCCTGTGGGAAGTGTTCCAATATGGAGAGACTTTGGGCTTCAACAAGATCGGATACCGTGGCTTTTTCCTGAAAAATTGCTCTATTCCTAGCCATCCAGACTCCCCAATTTATTATAAGAGGCATGTCTTTTAGTTTCTTGTGGGAGACTTTGAGTAACTAGGATTTCCAAGTAGAATCCAATGTTTGTCCATTCCAATCGCATCTTTGTCGCAGTAATAGAGCGGCGTCTCTCTAGACATTTTTGGTAAATGGGCAGGTAATGAGGATGTGGTTTATTGTTTCAGAATCCCCTTTGCATAAAAATCACCATCTTGGGCCTTCAATATGGCATTTTGGCATTTTGTCCCAAGTTGGTACTTTGTTTAAAAGTGATGTCCACATGAATAGTTTGGATTTTAAAGGGGCTTTGAGTTTCCATATCCCTTTCCACCACCAACTCGGTTCCTCCTAAAAGTGATCGACATTGAGGGTTGTGTATCCCAGTTTCGGTGTGTATACACCATGTGGGGAGTTTTTCCAAATCGACTCGTCATCCATATCTAGGAGTCTTATGTGGTCCCTCTGGAGTGCGAGTAAATAATTTTCCCACTGAATTTTTAAGTCACCTTCCAGCCCAAGAGTCTCATCACTATGCCAGCCTTGATGTCAAATGTTTGTTGATCCTGGGTTAGTGATTTGATTTAGTTTGTAAATACCCTATGTATGTATATGGTCCTATAATTACCGCGATAGGGAGTGGGAAATTCCACTTCCTGGCCAGGGATTGGAATTGATGCGTAGTTTATCAACCCTTCCAATTTTCCAGGCCAGTCCGTCTCCGATAACATGGAATGACTTGATTATGGACTTCCATATAATGGATCAGTTGGCAATATTTTTGTTTTCCTGATGTATATAATCCCCTACCGATCCTAGTTTTATGTATTTGTGGGTGACCACTTGAGTCCATAAAATATCAGTAGTGATAAGTCTCCAACAAGTTTTGGCTGCTAAGGATTTTGAGAAAATAAAAATAATTTTCAGCCCCCAGCCCCCCAGAGATTTTGGTTAGGCCAATAGATCCCATTTTTCCCAAGGGACGGTGTAGTGGTACTTCGTTCCTGACCAAATAAACTTGAAGTAGAGTCTTCATATTTTTTCTAATACACCCTTGGGGATCCAAGAGAGAGACATCCAGTATACCGGGATATCTTCCAAAACAAATTTTGTTAGGGTTCGTCTTCCTGCTCTTGAGAGCCAACAAAAGATCCATAGAGATAATCATTTTTCTAGTTTTTCCATTAGCCAGCTCCAATCCCTTTTGTGATAATTGTTTTCTTTGAGTTGGAATCCAAGATATTTTATCCCTTGTTGGAGTTCCTGTAATGGGTAGGGGAAGAGTGTTTTATAGAGAGCTGCAATAGCTTCATCAATTCCAATTAATGATAAGGTGGATTTTTGTGAGTTTATTATCATTCCTGTTGCATCCTGAAAGAGATGGAGGATTGTTTCTAGGGTATCAACATATTTTAGTCAGCCACTGTTGAATATTAGTACATCATCTACGAAGAGTATATGTGTGATTATGAGATCTAGAGAGGTTTTTATACCTTGGAATTCCCCCGTGTTGATGGACGAGATCAAAGACCTACTTAACCCTTCTGCAACAAGGAGAAAGTGCAGGGGGGAGAGAGGGCATCCTTGTCTTAGGACTCTTCTTGAGGTGAAGAAAGGGGAGGTTTCTTAATTAATCAAGAAAATTTATTGAGGAAATGTAGGCCATTATCCATTTGATGAAGGGTACCTCAAACCCTAGGTGTTTGAGTAGTAGTCTTATAAATGACCATCTTACTCGATCAATGACCTTTGAGAGATAATATTTTAATACGCCTTTGGAACAAAGAGATTTTAGACTCTGTAGGCCTTCCTGATCCACTCCGATTGCTTCATGTATCTGTTAGCCATTTAGGAACCCAAATTGTTCTTTTGAGATCACCTCTAAGAGAATGGGCTTGAGGCGTCTGGAGATAATTTTTGCAACGATTTTGTATATACAATTGCAGAGTGAAATAAGTTGGAAGTCCTCAAAGGAGGTGGGTTCATCCTTTTTTGGTATTAGGGCCAGGAAAGTTGTGTTGAAAGGTAGACGCATCGTTCCATTTCTTCTAGATTCTTCCACTACCTGGAGAAGATCAACACTGACCAATTCATAGAAGCCTAAATAGAATTCTATCTTCCAACCATCAGGTCCTGGGCTCTTGTCCTTTTGGAAGATGGAAAGCGTTTCCTTAATTCGGCTTCGCTGACTTCTGTGTAGAGGTCTCTATTGTTTTTTCTCATTTATGAAGATGGGATAAAAAAGAGTCAGCCTGACTATATCAACAATGTTTACCCTCTGATCTGCTTTGTATAAGGTTTTGAAGTGATTTTTTCCCATCTCTACCAATCCTAAGAAGGTTGAAACAATTCTTCCTTCTAGATCCTTCATATCCCAAATAGTTTTTGTAGCTTTGTGGCCCTTTGCAAAGGCATGGAATAATTTGGTATTTTCATCCCCTTGTTCTAGCCAGATCGCCCTACTTTTTAGTCTCCAGGTTGCTTCCTGATCAGCTAGGAGTTGTTTATGTCATGATTCCAAGGATTTTAGGGTGTCCTTGGATGAATCGATGAGGAAACACCCATCTGCCTCCTGATAAATGGATTCAATTTGTTCTTCTGTGGTTCATAATTCTCTTTCCTCCCTCTGTCTTTTTTCCTTTTCTCAAGGGAAAGTTAGTGACTTGATTATTTTGAGATTTCCTGCAAAGTGGAAACTCACTGGAGTGCTAAGGCTGGGGTCAAATAGCCTCCAGTGTGTCTGTACCAAATCTCATAAACTCTCATCTGTGAGCCAAGTGGCATTAAATTTAAAAGGTGAAGGGGGTTTGTGTGTTCCACCCTTTAAATTGAGCCAGACTAGGGAATGATCTGATATGCCTCCTTCCCTAATCTATTTCCTTATTTGGAAAGTTTCCTCCAATAGTGCTTCAGCCACGAGAAAGCGATCAATTCGTTTTGCCACACTTTCTTCCCCTGTGCGCATGTTCCTCCAAGTTGGTTTTAGTTTCCTGGGTGTGATGTCCAATAGCCCTTTGGTCGAAAAAAGATGTGAGATCCTGGTGGTGAGTTGATCCGAGTGCACTGAGGGACCCCAGACTTCTAGCTCCTCAAGTGAGAAGTTGAGGTTACCCCCCAAGATTAATTTCTCAACCCTTAGGAACTTGAGACTAAGAAGTGTTTCCCAGAAGGGGGTCCTGTCAAGATAGGGGCCATAGACATTGAGAATCAAAAATTCTTTACCCATACCTTCCAAAAAAATATCAATTCCTAGACATGAATTGAGGCCCCCGGAGTTGAGTAGTTTGATTGATTTTGTGCGCCACCCCATGGCTAGGCCTCTAGATCTGCTAGCAACATCTAAGCCCATGAAAAGACATCTCAAAAGTAGAGAGGATAGGGTAGAAAAGATAGTTGAGGAGTCTGCCATCGTTTCTTGTAGTAGTATGATGTTCGATTGTTATGTGTTGATCAACCATTTCAAGGAATATTTCTTGTGGGGGCTTGCCAAACCCCTGCGATTGAGAGAGAGGAATTTCGTGGGGTAACCCTCCCAGGGGCTTGCACTATTCTAAGTGCCCCAAAAATAGACTGTTGGTGGCCTGAAGTGATATCTAAGCGCACTCTAGATTGTTCTTTTGAAAGAAGGGATGTGCAACCCCTCCCTCTTTTTGATGTGCCAATGTCTAGATCAGAGTCGAGTCTCAAATGTTTTGCAGGGGGTCCAAGAATAGTTATGTTCCTAAGTTGAAAGAGAATGGTGGGTTCTTCTGAAGATTC
>JASDQU011376570.1:5889-24210 GCA_032191745.1 Picea mariana
GTTGATGTGCAAGACCATGCCCGACGGACAGGTACCACATTGGACAGGTACACATGGGAGATGATTAGTTCGGACCTCCATGGGGCTGAAGAGCCCACCAGATGGATGTTGAGACCCTAGCAGGGGGCAAAGACAGGACAGGGGGGTTTGCACCGGAAAAGAGGAGGATGTTCCACAGAGGCACCCTGGCAGAGCCTTACCCAGGGGGATTGTGCCCTCTTCATTGGAACGTTGGCCTTGGAAGGCCTAGGACGTCACCCAAGAGGTTCATGACGTCATCCAGCTTCATGGATGTTTTGGCAGACAGACAGGGCAGTTTGGCACGTGTGGCAGGTTGGAGAAGCCCAAGGAGGGCTAACTTTTTTCTCCAGAAGGCTGCATTTGCCCTAGAAAGAGCTAACATCACCCTATAAGGGGCATGACGTCTTGCTTTGCTTGATTAGGGTTTAGTTTATAACATTTTAATGTAAAACAATATTATTGTGTATTTTGGCCTTGTCGACCTTTTGATGACCTAAAATTTAATTAAGGTCATTTGTACTATATAAGTAAGAAAGAAAAACTCTCTTTTTGTAGATCATCTTTCACTCACCACTTGGCGAGGTCTGAAATTTGCGCCCTCATTTAGGGTTTTTGGCTGAAATTGTGAGGTGCACTTGATGAAGGAAGACATTTTTGGACTATTTTGGCATTTCTTCTTGGTGGAAGGTTTACAACTAGGGTTTTGCTACTTTAATGCATGGTTTATGTAAGTGAATTTCTGCAACACTTCTTAATTGAATGGTTATAGTTTTGTTTACTTGCATTTGTTATTATAATTTGTTGAATCAAACCCTAGGTGACAAACAATAGTTAATGTCCTTGTCTCATGTCCCTACCAAGTTAAGAGCTATTTTGATTTGTTGAAGTAAGATAGACCCTTGCCATAGCAACACTCTATCTCTACTCTCCTAGCTCGTTGTTTTTCCTTGTTATTGAGCTAAGAAGGAGGAAGACGCATCAAGGCCTAGGGTTTCTACACATTGATGACTCGTTTTCCCCTAGGGTTTGTTTGATGAAGCCTTGCTCTAGCAACATTTTACCTTCTAACTCTCTTGTCTTTAGCCCTATGAACTCTTGCTCAAGCTAGCCGATTTCATCTTGCCAATAAGTTGAAGAAGGAGGAGAAAGCACTAAGGCCTAGGGTTTCTACACCTTAGTGAGCCTCTCTCCCCTAGGGTTTCATTGTTGAGGCCTTGCTATAGCAACACCTCAACATCCAACCCTCTTGTCTTTAGTCTTTTTCATTATCATTTAGTCCTTCAACCTTTTGCAGCCTTCCTTTGACTCCATTAGCCCTAGTAACGCACTGGTCTAGGACCTCTTGTATTGAGTAACTTGATCACAAACAAACTTCTAAACTTTGAACAAATTCTAACTCTTACTAACCCTAGCCTAGACTAATCCTACTAACCCTATTGTTGTCGTCACCTTCTTATTCTATAAACATCTTTGTGCAACCTTCATTTTACTTCTAAAGCAATTGAATGATTGGTTAAGGCATTGTTTATAAAGTGTTGATATTGTTACATTGAATGCCAAAGTTTCTTTAGCATTTATTGAGAAGTGATGTTGTAATCATTGCTATTGTACAAACATTGATTTACTTCGTCAATATTATTGCTCAACTGCTTATTATCAGAAAAGTCATTGACTATATGAAGTACTAACCATCAAGCAAGCTTGCACATGTACAGTTTCTTTGTTTCTTTATCTCGGGCAAGTACACTTCTTGGTTACTATTATCCATCAAAGTTGCACTAGGATGGACTTCTAGCGAGCCGCCAAAGTTTGAACATTGTTGTTCAAAATTCGGAGTTCAGAAGTTCAGTTGGTCGTAAAGACCAACCTTTTTCTCTTTACATTTCCATAAAAATTGTAATAAGAGATGTTGCATGATGAAGTTGTAAAAGGTCTTAGCCACCTTAAGTCCTAAGCGTGAGTTATACTCTAGAGTGTTTTTTTTACTTACTAATTATATTTTGTCGTTTTCAGCCAATTTATAATTTATTAGTTTTTTCACTCAATCCCTCCAGCGCTGGAGTATATGCACATGGTTAGGCTTGAGCATGGATCTAAGCCTAGTGTCTAATGTATATTACCATGCTAAACATTCTCCTAGAGTCTTATGGAAATGTATTAAGTCCCCCTTAAAAAATTTTAATTTTTTCAGTTAATTAAAAAATTGTCAGAATTCGGCAATTTTTAATTAAAAAATAAAGATAGTTAAAAAAAGTGGTACTAGGGGACTTAATATGCCATGGGGGTGCTCATTTTTTGACCCAGAGCACCCATATTACCCAAGTACCCACTTGGTTGAGTAAAATTAGTGATTTTAATCACTTAAAAGTTAATTTTACTCCAAAAACCCAAAAAAATCAAATAAAATCAATAAAAATCAGCAAGTGCTAATTTTGGAGAACATGTTTAGACATGTTGGAGGCAAAATAAAGACACAAAAGTCAAGGTGGAAATCTTTGAGGACAAGATTGATGTGATTGAGGATTGTGTGATGAGGTGTTAGCAAGTTTTGAGCATGTGCTCAAAAGGAAGTGCGCCCCTCTTGGAGTGGTGGCGCATTCTAAAGAGGGCAGCCTACCTCGTGAGAGGTGGCGCCCTCCCTACTCACCTTTGTTTTACAAATGGCATGATTTGGAGTGTGGGGAGAGGTGGAAGCTCTCTCCCACACACTTGGCAGCCTTATACTAACATGTGGTGTGCCCTCCCTCTACATGTGGTGCGCCCTCCTTCATGGGAACTTTCACCCTCTTGCTATATAATAAAGCACTCTCCCATTTGCTTAGTTAGTTGGAGCTTGGGTTGAGATGCTTGCTATTGTAATCGGAATATCATTTCTATTTGAATAAAAAGGCTTTGGAGGCTACTCAACGGTGTAGAGCTATTGTGTGTGGATCATCTATGTGCATGGTGTATATGAAGTATATGCTTTGTTGATTAATTCTTGTAATTTTTGGTGAATCTTGGCCTTGTAAGGGGAGCTATCTCTCAATAGGATAGAGGTAGGAAGCTTGATTGCTTCTTGTTTCTATTGTCTTATATATGCTAGGTAGTTTGATGTGCATGTTTATTTTGTTTAATTCTCATGCTCTCAAATTTTTGTAAATTATATGACACCAATGCGGTTAACCTCTTTGCAAGAAGTTTGAAGTTGTGCAGGATATCTTATTTGAAGGAGAGGCTAAGCTAGCTTGTTGCCCCCTCATTCTTCAAAATTGCGGTGAAGTAACATAGTCCCTCCACTTTCCATCGAAACAGGAGACTCCATTGCCCAAGGGTTCAAGAAAATCAAGCATTTATTTCTTCTCTTTCTCATCAAATTCTATATCCCTTGGTTACTTGTTCTAAATACACATAAAGTAAAAGGATTGTTGGTTTCTAAGGTTGAATGTCTCATTTACTTTATGTATTTCAAAGCAAGTAGTTTAGATCTCAAGTTCTAAAAAAAGATTTAATTAGATTTAATTAGATTTAAAAAGATTTAAATTAATTAGATTTAATTTCATCTTTAGTCTCACTTCTTTCAGCAATTTTTAAAGACTAAAGATAGGTGTTTTCCAAGAGTTTAATTTCCATAGCAAAACTTACTATCTTTATATTTCTGTTTTAGGACAGCGAAAAGAATAGTAAGGAAAGGGCTTTTTCTATTTGGTTTAAATTCAGAAATTTATTAATTTATCATAGAATTTTACTTAATCAAATTTTGGGGCTTTCCTACTAATAACCCAAGACACTTCCAAAGTGTTTTTGGGCATCTTTTGTTCTTGTTTGTTCGCTGTTTTGTGCAGGTTGACGAACAGATAAGAGGAAATTATGTTCATTTTGGGCGGATTAGGAGCATCCAGGACCCCCGAGAGCATCCATTTACACAGTAAACATTTGTAAAACATTGTAAAAACTTGTGACCCCCCTAATGAATGGTCACAAGTCACTTCCATAAAGTTTTGTGAAAGTTCTTTAATAAAATCAGTGGGGCTACAAGCTCTCACCTTCCATCCCCCCTGGGGGAATGGTGTTTTCGGTGGTGGTGTCATTTTTTGCAATTTTAGCTTAGATTTAATTTTCATAACTAAAGATAAGTTAAAGTAATCTTTCAAATCATCACAAAGCATTGCAATCAATCTAGATTAGATTTTCTTTTGCAAAGTAGAACACTAATTGCTAGATTAGCTTTACTTTCTTGCAATTTCAAGTTGGAAATAAACCATCCCCTCAGCTCCTCGAAAGAGACTTGGTCAGTATGGATTAGTAATTAGTCTCACATTTCATTTCAATATTTTATTTCCAGTTTAAAATAAACAAATTCCCCTCATCTCTCAGTGTGGTTCCTGACCCTTCCAGTTGCGAGGTAGTCTCGATCTGCTGGAAGTAAGTTTCATACACGTGTTGTTCAGTGGTTGATAGTTTAATTAGGACAATCTCTAAAGTAGTTAGCTTAATGCGCGGGAAAACGCCTTAAAGTGACCTGCGAAGTAAGGCGGGCCCTCTCGGGACCTGGCTTCCCACCTGTTTTGGACATCCAGCACTTTGAGTGAGTTTTACTGGTGAGACCATTGGGTTTCAGTAAAGCTCTCTGCAAGTTTCCAAACAAAGAGCTAACCTCCAAGGAGGCCCAAACCATTTCACTAATTCAACATCAATTTATCTTAATAAAACACACGAACTACATTGCCCACGATTCACTTTAAAGCACTGGTCTCATTTCACACTCAGCAAAGCCACAGACTTCCTTTTTACATATTGGATATCGTTTTTAAAGCAAATTTTAATTTCACTTGCATATAACAAACGTACCTGAGTATCCCTTTTTTTTATGCAAGTATATGCTTGATGTTATATCGTGGATGAATGATTTGTTTATGTGTATTTCAATTCATGGTTGATTGTTGAATAAAAGTAATAAACTCCTAGATTTATATTTTTTGTACTTAGCTTAAATCAAGCCATAGTATATTTGTTAGGGACTACCCCCCTTGGCTTCGCTAGGAGTTGGCCTAGATGGAGGAGTTGAGGATTAGGTGACAGCACCTTAACTCTCACTTGCCCCCAAAGACACAACGAGTGGATTGAAGATTTCTTCCACGTCTCCCAGGTGTGTATAAGGCGGCAACAGTTACTACTTCCGGTTATCTTTATTGGCTATTAAGTCGGACTTTCTAATCAGGTGGTGACTTGTGAAGGGGAATATTATAACTTAGCCTTTCTAAACCTTTTTGCCTTCTCAAAACCCCAGGTCACCAGGGACGTCTCCCCTGGGCCTTACCTCCCTAAACAGAAAGAACCTTCTCATTGAGGTGACAGTGGTGGGATTGGTTCAGTTACACCAGTTTGACCTCCTTTCATCTATCTTTTATCCTAACCACAAACTGTGCGATAACATGGCACACTCTCACTGTAAGAGGATCTCCTTCACCAAGGGGTGAGGAACAAATGCCACAACATTTAAACCCCAAATGTATTCCCTAAAATTTTTTAGAGCTTTAACCAATGCATAGGCTTGTTTTTCCATCATAGTATACTTCAACTCTGACCCATTCAACCCCATGCTCATGAAAGCTATTGGCTGCTCATGACCTTCAACATTCCTCTGTAATAAGACAACAACAATAGTGGCATCATTAGCAAAGGAAAAACTCAAAAACATTTTACATAGTTTGGAGTTACCAACACTAGTGCATCACAAAACGCATGTTTGATTGTTCAAAAGCATGTCTACTCTCCACTATCCAACAAACGACCTATTATTTCTTTAACATATCATATATGGGCTTTGTTATGTTATCAAATTTGGGGATAATTTTGCGTAGAAAAATTATCACCGCAGTGAAAGATTGCACTGCTTTTTGGTTTCTAGGGACAGAAATCCATTGTATGTCTTGGATCCTTGCAAGATCTATTCTTACTCCTTTCTTTGAAACCACATGGCCAAGGAGTTTTCCTTCAAAGACTCCAGAAACTAATTTCTTGGGATTCAGGGAGATCCCAAATACCTTGCATTGCTCAAAAATGTCTCATGTGCCCCACATGCTCATATAGAGACAGAAAAATCTGTGAGATCATCTTGATAAACAACTATGATTTTACCAATGACATCAAAGAAAGCATAATCCATTGTCCATTGGAAAGTAGCACCAATGTTCATTAAACCAAAGGGCATGTGAATCTATGCAAAGGTTTCCCAGGGTGTTGTGAATGTGATCTTATGTCTATCCTCTTCTACCACCAATTCTTAATTGTAGCCAGAAACACCATCCAACAAAGACATCATCCATGCACCAATTACCTTCTACAACAAATGATCCATATTGGGTAATGGATAATTCTCTTTGAGAGAAAATAAGTTCAAGCTACGAAAAGCAATGCAATATCTCATCATTTTTCTTCCATAACAAAACATTATCGACAACCCAATGAAAATACTCAATAGGTCAGATGATATGAGCCTCATATAGCTTCTGCAACTCTCGTTGGATAATCGGGGACAACTTAGGGTTCATAGTCCTCTGTTCCTATCGTTGCGGTTTGGCATCCTTCTTCAAAGAGATAGAATGTTTTATTACATTGGTGTTATGAGTTTTGCACTCATCATAATTCCATGCAAAGACATCATTGTACTACCTAATCCGCTCTTCAATCTTCCTTCCATCTTCATGGATACAATCATTTCCAATTTTAATGATTTGTGGGCTCCCACTGTTTCCAATATTCACTTCAATGACATGTTCAATCACGAGAGATTTCCAAGACACTTTAGGAACATCATTGAAATCAAACATTCTTTCCAAAGGAACCAAACCTCTCGGGATCTTGTTAGTTTTCAACTGAAATATAGTGGGCTTCTTATCATTGATCGACCCATCCCCCAACACAGGATCTTGCTCATGGTCTACCTGAAAAGATGAAAACTCATGCATGCAGGTTAGAAAGTTCAAAACCTGGCTATCATCTTCAAAAACATGTGAGCTGTCCAAGATATCAGGGACTAAAGGTCTGAAAATTAACTCCACCTGTTACTTAGTGAAAGGGGCTACCATGCAGGGCTAAAATGTAGTAGGAGAAGATCCCATAGCATCAGTTTGCTGAGTTTGATCTCTTGGGACAGAAATAATGGCAAAGGCGTTGAACAAGTCAATCATTATAGAAATTTCTGGTTCATGACATTGAATGCAAATTCAGAAATTTTATCTCACTAGAGATTTCTTGGATCTAATCCCTGAGAGCTTTCAGGCTTAGGGCTGATCTGAAATATTCAATTACACCAGCAAACAGCAGCAAATACTTCACTTCAATCCAAATCACTAGGCATCTCAAGAGAAAAGATACCAAACAAGCATACTTCAATGTCAACATGTTACAGCCCTTAGGGCACACATTTTCATGCATAGAACAGATCTGAAATAACTTTATTACAGCAGATTTTACAGTAGCAAATCTGCCCTCTTATCTTCAAGATATATGTTAAATCTCTTGACAGTTTCAGCCCTATGTTATGTCAAATCAGCATGAACAACAAGTGCTGGAATTTATCCAATCAAGAAGACAACACTTGCTGAAAATCAAATCTGCAAGTACACAATAATTGGACAGCTAAAACACTTCATTAATATATAAGAGATGAATTACATGTACATACTCATAGCTTGTGACAAGCTGGTACAATCTCAAAATCTCCAAACCCGAGCTAGGGAAACCATGAAAACTAGCCACCAACTCCTCCTAGCTAGAAATCACACCTAACCAAAATTGGTTTCTTCATCAAAGATCCTCCTTGTTCTTACATTTGCATCCCACAAGTGTGCAAGGCATCTCCTTCTCTTCTCCTCTTCAACAAGCATAACAAGTAGCACTAGGGTTTCCAAAACCGGGCCTAGTCTTCTTCTCTCACAAGAGATACAAGAACAATGCTTTTTTTACCCTCTAGGGTTTGTCACAACCCTAGCTTTCATGCCTCCTTAGGGTGAAACCCTAACCCTAGAATTACCCTTGAACTTCTCCACGAGCTATAGCACTCCAAGACAAAGAGTGATAATACAATGAAGAGTACAAAGTGAGAGAGTGACTAGTGCACTCCACCCCTCACATCTCTAATACAAGTGAGTAATGAATGAATCCACAAGATTAAGTATTAACAAATGACTCTCTCCTCCCTTTATTTATATGAGAGGTGAGGGAGGCCAACAATATAATAGTGGACCTAGTCCACTACAAACAACCTATCTACAAGAAGATAGGTCCACATGTGAAGCACTCCCTCTACAAGTGACACATGTCAAGTTCCAAGGTGATGATGTTCAACAAGCAAGGCTTTGAGACATGAATGCTTCTCAAGTGAGGTACAATGCTCCACCTCCACAAGCCTCCGAAACACCAACACTCTTCTTAAGCCACATGCTCCTCTGGGTCCACCCCACCTACATGATCACTCCCTCAACCCAAGCATCCTGAAGTCAAGCACAAGCCTCCATGTAAGCAACCAAGCATCCATGTGCCATCTAAGGCAACACCTTCCTCTAGGATGCCCAACACTCTTCATCCAAGCAAGCCACCCACTCTCCATGTGTGCATCATGAAGAATGTCATCATGTTGTCCAAGTCTCCAATGCTCCAAGAAAGAACAACACACAAGGTCTAGCAATCAATGAGCGAGCCACCTCCCATGTGTATGTCCATCACAACACAACCAAATGTCATCCATACACCATGCACCCTAAATCATGTGAAGCACCCCGAAGCATAGCATAAACACTTTCGAAGTAACCCCAAAAGCTATCCTACACTCTACATGCTTGTATTGTTTCAAAGTTCAAACATTGATTTTTAACCTCACATAGTTTGGGAACTTGGTGCACTACCAAATATGAATCACCAAATACCTTAAACATCTTGATTTAGAGCCCCCTTACCTAATTCAAACCCAACACTGAGTCCTCATATTTGGCCACATTATTAATAAAATCAAATAAGCTAAAACAAATAAGGGAAACTCTTACTGAAAGGGGAAGTGAAAATCACAGCCACACCAAAACCATAACTAGCACGTGCCCCATCAAAGTGCCATGTTCAAAGCCTTTCAGAACATTTTTCCCCTAGTGAATCTGAATTTGAAATTATTGTTTCAATAACAAGAGAAACTATATACATGCCCAAATCAATCTCGCTACAACAAAGCTCACTTTCTGGATGGTATGGGTCACTAATATTATGCATCCTTTGCTTTTCCTGCTTTAATCTGGCCACATAACCATCTGTCACTTGCATGGTGGCATACAAGAGATCCATTTGGATTGAACCACCAATCATAGTAGCCCATTTTCTAGAGAGAATCATGTCACACTTAGCTAAACAATCAACAACAACTACATCCATGGTTAGAACCCTATCAGGTTAGGCATGCAAACAAACCTCCAAATCCTGGATAATATGAAATATTTTTACCTCCCTAGAGTCCATAGTACACAAACTATGAGTTAAAATTTCGCTTAAGCAGTTAAGTGTATTCAATATTCTTTAACTTTTAACAATTAGAACAATAACTGCATACATAAAGATCACTGAAAGAAAGACATCCACGATATACACAAGATTTATCCTGGGAAACCCTCTTGGGAGAGAAAACCCAGCAAAGCTTCTTCAATATAGATTCGTCAACAAGTACAACGTCTCTCTCCAAGAGAGATCTCACAAAACAATGATAACCAAAAGATAGACCAGAAACCCTAACCAAAATAGGGTAGCACACCACTAGACCAAGATAGACCTCCAAAAGATAACCAAAACCCTCCACAAAAACAACCTTGTTCTATAGTTGCATCTCCTCCTAAGACTTGCACACTTTTCCTTGAGAGAGAGAACTTGTGTTGTGTGTTCTTCAAATGAGGCGCTTAGCCTCTTATAAATACAAGTTGAGTCACCTTGTAACTAGGTCAGGGTCGACTTGTACAATTGGCGCTTTCTAATTTACATTTGACTTTTAAAAAGGCACAATAGGGCCGACTTTACAAATACAACATGATACTATTCTTTAAGGTTTTGACTTGGTTTAATACAATACAAATACAATAGAAATATTTTCCAAAGCTACTCAAACTTCAACACTCCCTCTTAGCAAGGAAGGTATTCTTCTGGCACGATCGTCACAACTACTTTTGCACTTCTTGTACACTTGACCATTGACTTGTTGACTTTCCACGAATCTATATTAAAGAAGTTTTGTAACCACATCATGCATCCAGGGTCTCGTCATCCTTCTAGGCTTTATGTCATCTCGGGGCTTCAGCTAGTTTATACAGAACTAGGCAACTCGCCAACTCACACAGAATCTGGCATCTGGTTCATATAGAACTAGTAACCTCGCCAACTCACACAAAATATGGCATCTAGTTCATACAGAATTAGTAAACTCGCCAGCTTACACAAAATCTGGCATCTAGTTCATACAGAACTAGTAACCTCTGGTTGGCACACCAGGCAACCGGTCCACAGTGACCAGGCATCTAATCACAAGGATTAGGCAATGTAGTGCGCACACACTACCCATCTAGCCCAAGGCTAGGAAACACCTCCAACCACACAGGTTGGCCCTCCAGCTTGAAAAGTTGGGAAACTCATCAACCCCAAAGGCTCGACATCTACTGACTTTGTGCGAGGTCATGTTGATTGGTGCCACAGTCAGTAAAGTTCCCGTGAATGACTACATGTTGTTGCTACCACACTCTGATGTTGCTGCCCTGGAATCGCATATGTAACTCATCACTCCCTCTTACTAGGGAAGTCCTTATGGACCACACCAAGCTTGTCCCTGAAGTACACAAACTTCACCCTTGACTGAGGATCGGTCAACACATCTGCTATCTTCTCATCTGTAGCAACATATTGGAGCTTCACTGCTCCCTTCTGCACCATATCTTTGATATAATGGTACATGATCTCAATATGCTTGGACTTGTCATGAAACATCGAGTTCTCTGACAATTTCACACAACTTTGGTTGTCACACCATATACAAGTCGCCTCTAACTCGAGATCAAACAATCCTACAAGCAGCTTCCAAAGCCACATCGCTTCGTTGCTAGCTGAACACACTACTATATACTC
Organism: Picea mariana; assembly: GCA_032191745.1. Taxonomy (NCBI): domain Eukaryota; kingdom Viridiplantae; phylum Streptophyta; class Pinopsida; order Pinales; family Pinaceae; genus Picea; species Picea mariana. The sequence goes on from JASDQU011376570.1 coordinate 17,041, forward strand.
TGCCTCAGCTATACTGAGCGCCACACTAGTCTGCTTTCTGCTAAACCATGAGATCATAGCTGATCCCAAACTGAAGCAACATCTAGATGTACTCTTCCGGTCTACGACACTACCAGCCCAATCTGAATCAGTATAGCCTTCCAGGCTTATCTCACGATCCGAAACATATCTAAGTCCATAGTCAATTTTACCTTTCAGGTACCTCATCACATGTTTTGGTGCAATCAAATGAACACCTCTAGGTTTGACCATATACTGACTCAATGTGTTCACTGCAAAACATATATCTGGCCTTGTGTTCGTTAAGTACATCAACAAACCAATCATCTGTCTATACATGGTGGCATCCATTGTTTCTGAAGATGTATCACTCAATAACTTCAGATTCGTCACCATCGGTGTAGGCATGGATTTACAATCCATCGTTTAAAATCTCTTCAAAATCTCTACAGTATATTTTCCTTGGTTAAGGAAAATCTCACTCGATCTCTGCCATACCTCTAGACCTAAGAAATAATGCATCATACCCAGGTCTTTCATCTCGAATTTTGTAGCAAGCTTCCTCTTACTTTCAGTGATGAGCTTCTCGTCTCCTGTTAAAAACAGATCATCCACATATAACAGTAATATCACTGGTCCACCATCTACAACCTTGTAGTAAAGGTTGGAATCTACTTTACTCTTGATAAAGCCCAAGCTCATCAGGAAACTGTCAACTCTACCATACCATGCTCTGGGTGCTTGCTTTAATCCATACAAGGCTTTCTTCAACTAGTGCACGTGTCTGACTGTCATGTGTTTTGAAACCTTGTGGCTGCTCCACATACACTTCCTCTTCTATTACACCGTTTAGAAAAGTTGTCTTTACGCCCATCTAGTGTACCTTCCACTTCATTACTACAGCTATCACAAGTATAGCTCTAATTGAAGTGTATCTCGCCACAGGAGCAAATCTCTCCTCATAATCTATTCCTTCTTTCTGGGAGAAACCACACGCCACGAACCTTGCCTTGTACTTCTCAACACGGCCATCCGTTGAATGCTTCGTCTTGTAAATCCACTTGGAACTTATCATTGTCTTCTCTTTCGGTCTCGGAACCACATCCCAAACATCATTCTTTACAATGGACTGGTACTCCTCAATCACGGCATCCTTCCATTCTTTCTTCTCTGCATCCTCTTCATAACAGGTAGGCTCAGCATCAATAATGTCACTTAGCAATGCCATGTAACTAGAGTATGGTCGTGGTCTCTTGCTTTCTATGAAAGATCCATTTGGAGCACCATACTTCTCTGCATCCTTAACAATTTCTCGAGCCCAAGCTGGCCTTCTCTTCTTTGTATTCATCTCTCGGGATGAATCTACAGGTCTATGTGGTTTTTCCATATCATGATCTTCCAATACAACATCATCGCCTGCATCTATATCTGCAACTTTGGGAGCTTCAAGTTCCTCATCATGGACCTCATCTGAATGATTCTGTCAAGATCTACTGAAAGTTGCATCCTCATCAAAGGTGACATCTCTGCTAGTCTCAATATGTCGATGACCAGGGATGTAGATTATGTATGCCTTCGATGTTTCACTAATTCCAACAAATATACCCTTCTTTCCTGAAGGGTCCAACTTCGATCTCTTGTCCTTGGGGACATGCACATACACTGGACAGCCAAATATCCTCAGGTGGCTAACCTCTAGCTTTTTACCTATAAACATCTCTTCTGGTGTCTTGTTCCCAAGTACACAGTGGGGACTTTTGTTCTGCACATATACAGCGGTCCTGGCTGCTTCTGCCCACATATGCATCAGTAATTCTTGATCATGAATCATGGCCTTTACTGCTTCTATGATTGTTCGGTTCTTTCTTTCTGCCACACCATTGTGCTGAGGATTGTAGGGAGTAGAGAGCTCCCTCTTAGTCCCAACTTCTTTGTAGAATGCCTTGAATTCATCTGATGTGAATTCTCCTCCATTATCTAACCTTAAGATCTTTATCTTCTTTTCAAAAAGGTTTTCAACAAGTACTTTGAATTCTTTGAACTTGTTGAATACTTCACTTTTAGCTTTCAAAAAGTAAATCCAAGTGTTACGTGAGAAATCATCGATAAATGAAACATAATATACATACTTGCTAAGTGAAGTGGTTGACATTGGTCCACACACGTCTGAGTGTACAATGTCCAAGGCTCCTTTGGCTTTGTTGTTGCCGCTTGGAAATGGGTTCTTCACGTTCTTGCCTTGTGCGCATCCCTTGCATATGCCTTCATGAGTCACTTGGATCTCTGGCAAACCTGTCACCATCTTGCTCACGATCGATAATGCTATGTAATGTATGTGAGCAAATCTTCTATGCCATAGCTCACTCAGAGTAACTGTGTTGTGTACTAATGTTGAATCTGAATGTCCCATCAATTTGTATAGACCTCCTTCTTGAACACCAATCTCCACAGCATCATCAATAGACTTTCCTCTTGGCCACATGAGAACTTCACCATCAATGAAAGCAACTATGAATCCTTTCTCATCCAAAGCTGAGATAGAAAGGAGATTCTTCTTCAAACCAAGTGCATACAAAACATCCTTCATCTTCATAGGCTTTCCGAAATCCAATCTATAAGAAGCGTCTCCTACTCCTTTAATGGGATACTGATAGTCATCATCGAGCTTCACCTTGTGAAGTGAATCCTTCTAAACTAATTCTGAGAAAGAATCCTTGTAACCGGTCATGTGTTTAGAAGCACCACTATCAATAGGCCATGTGTCATTTCCATGAGTAATTGTTCATGTAAGAGCTAATATCAATACATATTCTTCGCTTGAATCATCTTCTTTGGCTCTCTTTTTATCAGGTTCATCGTCTTCTACAGCATGAGCATGATGTCTTTTATACTTTCCTTTTCTAACCTAATCTTTTGAGTGGGGACAATTTATTGCAATGTGTCCCATCTTCTGGCAGATGTAGCATCTGTAATTTGAGTAATCCTTTTGAAACTTTTGTGTCTTTTGTGACCCTTGAGACTTTTTGTGTGAGTGAACTTCTTTCTTGCTCTTTCCTTTTCTTGCATGTGCTAGTAGAGCTTGATTTTCATCATCGCCTAGTTTCTTTTCTCTTGCTGCCAATCTAGCTTCTTCCTGAGTGCAATCCTCCCATAGTCTACTAAACCTTGTTAGCTTTATTCTTGAACATATTCTCTGAATAAATGATTCCCAAGATCTTCGGAGACCATTCAATGTAGTCATTACCAATTCGGCTTCTTTAGTTGTGTCTTCAATGGCTTCAAGTTGTTCTCTGATTTAAGACACCGTCATGAAGTAGGATTGAATGGTTTTTGAACTCTGCATCTTCACACTCTTGAGTTGTGTCCTCAACGTCATCTTCCGATTGATATGATTGCCTTCATATAATCGAGATAGGGCATCAAACATTTGCTTTGGAGTCTTCAACGATGAGACATGAGGGATCAAGTAATCCTTGATAGAATAATCCTCTTTGCCCTGACCAGGTTCTTCTTGTACTTTGCCTTGGCCTCATCTTACTCTGGTTCTAGAACTTCTTCTTTGACGAAACCTTCTAGATCATTCTCTTCTAGAATGAGCATTACTCTATATTTCCATGCTCGAAAGTTATCAACACCCTCAAGCTTCTCATCAAGCTTAGGGTTGGAAGTCATCTTTCCCTTGGACAAAAATACAATAAGAAAATAAAACTTTTCAAAGAAAGGTTTTGAACTTACCAGAGAGTGTGCTATGCCAAGATGATCTGCTCCAACTTCAGTCTACAGCTACTTGGATGTCTTGACCTAGGGTTTCATGAGGAAACCCTAATTTTTCAACTTGAGAATTTTGGAATTCTGATCCAAGGGAAAGATGCGCCCTCCTTAGGCGAACTCCTTGATGGCTTTATTTTGACCAGCGTCCTTCATGTTAACTTTTTAGCTTGGGAGGTACTCCGCATGTTTGGTCTTGTATGCAGATGTTACCTTATGTTGACACTACTAAGCACTTAACTTTGTAATGGGTTTTTAAAAAGTTGTAAAGTGGTTCTTTTATTAAAGTGACTTTTTAATAAAGTGTACCTTCTAATTTTAAAGTAACTTTATTTCATAAAGTGCACTTATGTAATAAAGTGAAATGTACTTGCATATTTTAAGTGATTCATTTTGGAGGGAATGAATCATGACCCTTGATCTTGCAAAAGGAAAGATTAGATCTTGGCCTTTGGATTTAGGGTTGGGGAAGGAGAAAAGACACTTTGGAGGGAAAAGGTCATTTTCAGATTTATAAACGAATGCATTGGGTAGTGTGCAAGACATTAAGAGGAGGACATTGAGAGAATTTCTGAGTAAGCTTGAGAGAGGAAAGAGGGCACATTTCCCAAGAGTTTTTGGGCACAAATCCCAAGAGGATTTTTTATTTTGTGGGTGTTGAGTTTTCTACTGTTAGAGAGGTCATACTGTACGGATCCGTACAATCCATACAATCTGTACAACAGGTTGGGAGGGCACGGAAATCAAGGAAGCTTGCTGCACGGATTTTGAGGCAGCCATTTCAGTGTTTTCTGAAGGTGAAGGGAGAAGTTTTGTTGTTGTCCATGTTATCCACCGAGTTGCACTAGGGTGAATTTCCAGCGAGCCGCCAAAGATTGAACATTTTCATGTTCAAAATTCAGAGTTCAGAAGTTCAGTCGGTCATTAAGACCAACCTTTTTATCTTTACATTTCCATGAAAAATTGTAATAAGAAATGTTGCATGATGAACTTGTAAAACGTCTTAGCCACCTTAAGTCCTAGGCATTAGTTATACTCTGGAGTGTTTTTCACTTACTAATTATATTTTGTCGTTTTCAAGCAATTTATAATTTATGAGTTTTTTCACTCAATCCCTCCAGAGCCTGAGTATATGCCCATGGTTAGTCTTGAGCATGGATATAAGCCTAGTGTTTAATGTATATTACCATGCTAAACATTTTCCTAGAATCTTATGGAAATGTACCAAGTCCCCCTTAAGATTTTTTAATTTTTTCAGTTAATTAAAAAATTGCCAGAATTCGGCAATTTTTAATTAAAAAATAAAGATGTATTAAAAAACTGGTACTAGGGGACTTAATAGGCCATGGGGATGCTCATTTTTGGACCTAGAGCACCCATATTACCTAAGTCCCACTTAGTTGAGCAAAAATAGTGATTTTAATCACTTAAAAATCATTTTTGCTCACAAAACCCAAAAAAGTCAAATAAAATCATAAAAAATCAGCAAGGGCACAAATCAAGGAAACATGTTTTGACATGTTGGAGACGAAATAAAGCCTCTAAAGGCTATGTGGAAACAAGAGGATGGCGTTCAATGGTCAAAGCAATAAAGTGGGCATGTGCTTATTTGAATTTGAGCATGTGCTAAGTAAGAGGTGCGCCTCTCTTGAGAGGTGGTGCATTCCTATGTGGGCAGCCAACCTCTTAAGAGGTGGCGCACCCCATATCCCCTCAAATCTTTGAGGTGGCAAGCTATGAAAGTTTGTAGAGAGGTGGCAGCCCACCCTCCAACACTTGGTTGCTCATTGCTTTACACATGGTGCGCCCTCCTTCATTGGGAACTTCACCCATTTGCTATTTAAACAAGCCTTCTCTTCCATTACAAGTTAGTTGGAGCTTGGGTTGAGATGCTTACTATTGTAACACTTTTTCATATTTGAATAAAAAGACTTTGGAGATCGAGAAGGTGTGCTATGCATGTGTGTGGATACTTGATGTCAATTTGTGCTTAATCTATGAGGTAATATTGGTCTAAATTTTTCTTTGGATTTGTTATCTTGGCCTTTGAAGGGATGCTATCATCTTGTAAGATAGGATTTATCTAGCTTATTGTTAATCCTATTGCTCATTTATATTTAGAGATTTTGATATGTATGTGTGTTTTGGTTAACTAGCATACTCTTCAAGTTTCTTGTGTAGGTGACACCATTTTGTTAACAAGTTTATTTGCAAAGATTTTAAGGCTTACAGGTTCTCATAGCTTGGAGTGGTGATGAAGCTTGCTTGTTTCCCCACAACTTCAAGGATCTAAAGACTCAATCCCTCCCTAGCTCATCTAAAGACTCCATTGCCCAAGGGTTCCAAGGCTACAATTTTCTCTCCTCACTCTTTCTCAAAGAAATTTAAAATCTTTTGGGTTATTAGTTGCTTACTTCATCTTAGATACATTTCAGATTTCAAATCTTTCTTATCTAAGTTAGTAAGTAGATTTAAAGGATTAGATCTAGAGTTCATGTTTCAATTTGTCATCTTAAACTAGATCTAGCTCAAGAAAAGTCAAATTTGCAAGCAATTTACTTATAAATTTTAAAAGGCTGAAAATTGATTTGTTTTAAAAGATCTTTTAAGTTCATATTTGGCAATTAGAGTGCCTCTATATTGTTGTTTTAAAACAGCAGAAAAAGATCCTAAGGAGACAAGCTCTTTAGCTTGCTTTTCTTAGTTCAATTTCGCTAATTTTGTAAATTTTACTTAATCAAATTTTGGCGCTTTCCTACTAATAACCCAAGACACTTCCAAAGTGTTTTTGGGCATCTTTTGTTGTTGTTTGTTCGCTGTTTTGTGCAGGTTGACGAACAGATAAGAGAAAATTATGTCCGTTTTGGGTGGATTAAGAGCATCCGGGACCGCCGGAAGCACCCCTTTACATAATAAACATTTGTAAAACATTGTAAAGACTTGTGACGGAACGGTGTTTTCGATAGTGGTGTCATTTTTTTGCAATTTTAGCTTAGTTTAATTTTCATAACAAAAGATAAGCTAAAGTAATTTTTCAATTCATCACAAAGCACTGCAATCAATCTAGATTAGATTTCATTTTGCAAAGTAGAACACTAATTGCTAGATTAGCTTTACTTTCTTGCAATTTCAAGTCGGAAATAAACCATCCCCTCAGCTCCTCGAAAGAGACTTGGTCAGTGTGGATTAGTAATTAGTCTCACATTTCATTTCAGTATTTTATTTCCAGTTTAAAATAAACAGATTCCCCTCAGGTCTCAATGCGGTTCCTGACCCTTCCAGTTGTGAGCTAGTCTCGATCTGCTAGAAGTAAGTTTCATACATGCTGTGTTGGTCAGTGGTTGATAGTTTAATTAGGACAATCTCTAAAGTAGTTAGCTTAATGCGTGGAAAAACGCCTTG
>JASDQU011376571.1:8437-24269 GCA_032191745.1 Picea mariana
AAGCTTAAAGCCTGAGACAAACTGTGATTTAATCCAAAATAACTCTGTACCATTGTGCTTTAATTCATTTCAAATTTTGAAGGAGATTCTTGGGCAAGAGTTGAAGGATAAATACATAAAAGGTCGGGAAATATCATTTGAATCAATGCAGCGGTCTTGTCAGTCTTTTCAGAATCCAATAGCTGATCGGTTGGATGGTCTGCGTGGTCAAAATCATTCTTCATTCACTAGTCATGAGATAAAAAGTTGCTATGATAGGGATATGATTAGACAGTCAGTTACAGGGGTGTGTTCAGCAGAAGCATGAGTTCAAAACTCATCAGGAAAGTTGCAGCCATGTCAGGAAATGCATAAGGATGAAAATAACGTAGATACAATGCCAAAGCTGCCATCCAAGAATCAAGGAGCATGTCATTTCTACCTTGATCCTGTAGCTACCTATATGGATAATTTTCTCACTATGGATCCTCAATCTTTCTCTGACATTACTTTTGTTTTCCAAGATTGTCGAGGCCTCTTTGATAAAGATCATTCATGTTTTGGGCAGTGGATTTTTCACTTGCAGTTTTGAGTCGATGGGCAAAAGGTCAAGCTATGATTTTCGCTGTGCTAACAAGAAGTCAAGCAATCAACTTGTCTCAGAAGCTACTTGATTGGCTACATTGGAATTATTGTATCATTTAGAATGATGAAATCGTCAGTAGTGTAGGGTAGGTAGCAGTTATGAATAAGCTCAGCATCCCGAGCATTTCTTTTTCAGCAGTGTTTATTTTAATTTGGTTTCAGTTGCAAGATCAAAACAAGTACAGGATGCAAAATAAGACTTTGGGATCAGCCCAATGGATAAAGCACCGGTCTGCATGATTCATAGGTCTGTGGTTCTTGACACCTCCAGGAAGAAGCTGCCATCCCCAGGTGGAGCCTATGTTGGCGTCCTATAATTATAGGCAACTCGATTCTTCGATTGTTGATTTGGCGTTTCTCTCGAGATGATGAAGTATGTCTCGGTTGATCCCGTTTCCTCCCTCCATTCTTTTCACTCGATCCCCTATCACCCTGCTGCATCTTTCATACATGTTGCACCCTCACTCCCTTGTCCTGTGGTCCCATTGACTACCTCTTCGCCAATCTCACCCATCCATGCATAAACAAACTTAGGATAAAAACATTAAGTTAATAATGCTAGCAATAAAGTTAGTTAGATTAAATAAGGTTAGTATAGTTAGGATAGGTTAAACGATTAAATAAATAACTATTTAATAATTGATTAATTATTAATTAATTAATTATTAATTAAGTTAAAAAATCTAGGTTAGTAACTAGTTAGTATTTAGATTATTCATATTTAAATATTAAATAAAAAGAAAATACAAAAGCATTTTAAAACATATATATATTAAAACAATAAAATATATAATAAACAAATTGGTAATAAAACAAAAAATACAAAACATATTAAATCACAACATAAAAAACAAAAAATAAAATATAATAATAAAATATAAAACAAACAAAATATAAAACAAAACACAAAAACATGAAAAATACGACATAACATATAATATTTAAAAAACTAAAAAATTAAAAAACTAAAAAGCATCCTATCCTAAGCCTACCCCCCACCCCTCATACCTCACACCTACCATCCCTCATGTCACCCTCCACTCAGCCCCCTCATACCTCACCCCTATGTCACACTCCACTTACATAGACTCCCGCTCACATTTAACACCAGCGCCCCCATCCACTATCCCATACCATTTAATCCACGGTCCATAAACTTTCCGGACCCCCCCTCACCTTCCGGACTTTAACGAGAGGGGGGGGTCCGGAATCCCCATTAAAATCCAAGCTCTTCCATTTCATCATGCATCTCATCAAAATAAATCCACGGCCTATAAAAATTCCGGACCCCCCCTCACCATCCAGAATTTAACGAGAGGGGGGGGTCCGGAATTTTGCGTTTCATGAAAAAACCACTTTTGCCTTTGTCTTGCCATTTTTGCCTGTTTTACCACGTCCTCTTTCAGATCGATTTTTGGGCAAACAAAGATGGATTTTAAAAATTAGAGAGAGGTTTTTTCTCAGCGCAGGCTGAAGAACAAAAAACTCTCTCGATTTTTGCAACGGAGTTACGAGCAGGGAGAATTGAAGACATCTTCGAGGCCTATTTGTTCAGATTCTCAATTTTCCGTTACAGTCCCGATCTTGCAGGAGATGTTACGGACATCTGGGGATGAATTTAGTGAATCCAAAGGAGTTTTTTGTCCATATCATGCCCATCTACAATAACCTCCTTCATTTTTTGCCCAAGTGTCATCATTCAAGAGAAAAACACGTCTGTTCGGACCCCTTTTTCGCAGAAAACCGGTCTGTCTTTCATGGAAGAAAGCTCCAAATTTTGTGGGAGTGGTGGCTATTCTTGGCCGAGGTAGTTAAACCGACTTCCGAAAATTATTGGGATGATCTACCCTATTTATTCATAGGATTTTAATGTAAAAGGGTTCGACCTGTGAGGTTCCTGGCTGCACTGTGGGCTGTGTTTAGTAGAGAATTTTTCTTGTAACTTCAAATGATCTATCAGAAATGAGCATGTTGTTCACAGGATTCTTGCGTGTATTCATTGGTGATGTTTATTCTCTAAGTTGAATGTTTTTCTTGCTTTGTGATCATATTGCTTTCTGGAACTAATCTCCAAGAGTAACGTAATGTTACAGGATTTATCTTTGATACCCTGTTTCCGATTCTAAAGATTTTAATGTTTATCTTCTGATGTTTTCGATTAAGAAATTCTTAACTGCTTCTTAGTTGAATCTATCTCTCTCATCTCTTCTTATGTCCATCATTTAAGCTACTAAAAGATCCAGTGAGTATATTATCTCGCCCTGTGGAAGTTTTCTTTCCTCGTTTCTGGTTGTATTTCGTATTTATTCAAGCACAGACCCCATTTGCCCAATGGCCCTCCTTGCTGTTCCAAAACAATCATTTAAAAACCCCAACCCATTTTCTTCATAACTAGCCTAATACCTATTAAAACAAAGCTATATTAGACAGAGAGATCCCTCTCTGAGTCTTGTAGGGCTAGATCCGAGACTCGAAGTGGTTTTGATGTTGCCTCTGCGACTGCCTTACAGCCTTGGGCAAATTACAGAGCGCTAACACTTTCAAAATTCAATTCTCCTTCAATAGAGGGAGAGGCAGAGGTCACCAAGGAAGAGGGAGCATTACAAGTAACCATCACTCAAGTGGAGGTCACAAACAACAAAAATAGAATCAAAATTTCCAGCCTCAAAGAGGCAGAGGGAGAAGATCATATGACAAATCTAGCATATAATGTTATTACTACACAAAGTTTGGACACTATGAATTTGAATGCCGAAAGAATCAAGCAGATCAACTCTCAGGAATAGCACATGTCTCAAATCATATAGGAGAAACCTCAGAAGGTATGGTTATCTCATGTCACAAGACTGAAGAACAACATAAAGGTATCTGGTTGTTGGACAGTGGTTGCAACAATCACATGACAGGTAACAAAGATTTACTTTCATGCATTGATTCTTCAATTTCCTCTGATATTACACTTCTAAATGATTCCTTAGTCAAAGTTCAAGGAAAAGGTTCTTACTAAACAAAATGTAAAGACAGACATAAACAATATCTATCATGTTCCAGATATGAAACATAATTTGTTAAGTGTAGGAAAGCTCATTGAACATGACTATAAGATAATTTTTGAAGGAGCATCATGCAGGATATATGATAAAACCCCCAACAGAAAATTGATTTCTAAAATCCACATGACTCAGAATAGGATGTTTCTCCTGACCCTCAGAACTGCAAATCTGATCAAATCATATGCACAAAGTGCATCCACCCCAAATGAAACCTTAGTTTGGCATACAATATTTGGACATCTACCCTTTCAGAGTCTAAGTCTTCTACATAAGAACTCCATGGTTAAAGGTCTCCATATTTTCAAAGAGAAAATTCCCCCATGTGAGTCTTGCATTCTAGGAAAACATAAGAGAATTAGTTTTCCACACTCCTCCACTCAAGCCAAACAACACTTAGAACTGGTTCAAACTGACCTATATGGACCAATGCAAACAGAGTCAATAGGTGGTAGCATTTATTTTCTAACGTTTATTGATGACTTTAGCAGGAAAATTTGGATCTACTTTCTCAGACATAAGTTTGAAACTTTTGCAAAGTTCAAAGAATTCAAAGTTGAAGCTAAAAAATAGAGTGACAAATATGTAAAAGCAATCAGGTCATATGAAGGAGGAGAATATAGCTCCAAATAATTTGCAAATTTCTACAAATCACAAGGCATCATCATGCAAACTACATCCAGGTATACTCCACAACAAAATGGAGTGGCTAAAAGGAAAAATCAAACAATAATGAACATGGAAAGAATCCTTCTCAAAGATAAATGTCTGTCAAATACATTTTGGGCTGAAGCAGTAGCATGCTCAGCTTATCTCCTGAATAGATCTCCAACCGCCAATCTCAAGATGAAGGTCCCTCAAGAAGCATGGAGTGGGACAAAGCTAAATGTTTCTCATCTAAGGACATTCAGATGCATAACATACGCTCACATACCTTTCGAATTAGGGAAGAAAATTGATGATAGAAGTGAGAAATGCAACTTTACTGGCTACAGTGAAACATGCAAGGCCTACAGACTCTACAATCAAATTTCAAAGAAACTAATCCTCGACAGAAATGTAAAATTTCTTGAAAATTAGTTCTGGAATGAGTCTGAAAATTAGCAAATGGACAGTCATGATCCACTGATGTCACTTCCTAAAGACACAAAAAATCCAGGACAACAAACACATCATCCTTCTCTTCCAAGACTGTAGGTACAAGGACATTCTGAAAATTCTCAAGATAACACAACTTCCAGTAGAGACTCATCCTATGAACCTCAAAATCAGAGAACTTGAAGTTTGAGATAAATCCATCAACAGTTGGATGACATTGAACAACACAATTCTTTTGCATTAATGTCATGTCAACCTACATCTTTTAAATAAGAATATAAGGAGCAACATTGGGTTCAAGCCATGAACCAAGAGATTGACTACATTGAGAAGAAAAATACATGGGATCTTGCTGATTTTCCCAGACACAAGAAAAGTATTGGTTTCAAGTGGTTTTACAAAACTAAACTCAATGAAAAGGGACAGATTGAAAAGCACAAGGCAATACTTGTTGCCAAAGGATTCTCACAACAACCAGGTACTAATTATGGTGAAAATTTTGGTGTAGTAGCAAGATTGGACATTGTAAGGACTCTCTTGGCCATAACAACCCAACACAAATGGAAAGTATACTAGATGGATGTCAAGTCAACTTTCATGAATGGGTTCTTAGAAGAATAAGTTTATGTCAATCAACCACCTTGATTTGAAGTCCAAGAGCTTCCAACCAAAGTGTATCGGTTGAAGAAAGCCTTATATGTCTTAAAGCAAGCTCCAAGAGCTTGGTACAACAAAATTGACACTTACCTGATCAAAAGTGGTTTTAGCAGAAGCCAAAATGAGCTAACTTTATACACCAAAATAGATCAACACGGTAAAATTTTGATTGTATGTTTATATGTTGATGACATGATATATACTGGAAATCTTGAGTTAACTAGTTTTAAACATACCATGCAATCTGAGTTTGAGATGACAGATCTTGGTATAATGAAATAATTTTTGGGAATTGAGGTTGATCAATCAACCAAAGGAATTTTTGTCTGTCAACAAAACTATGCAGCAGACATAATCAAAAGATTCTGCATGGAAGACTGCAATCCAGACTAAACCCCTATACCCCTAGGCACAAAATTGAGACAACAAGATGAAGGACCTACAGTAGATTCCACCTTGTACAAAAGTTTAGTAGGCAGTTTGTTGTATCTTACAACAACTAGGCCTAATATTATGTATGCAACCAGCTTTGTTTCCAGATTCATGGAATCCCCCAAAGATTATCACTGGAAGATGGGGAAAAGGATTCTAAGATATGTTGCAGGAACTATCAAATTTTGCCTATGGTACACTCAGTCTGATGATAATCATCTCTCTGGCTATGCAGACAATGATTTTTTAGGAAACCTAGATGACAGAAAAAACACCTCAGGACATGGTTTTCACCTGGGCGCGAACCTGATTTCATGGGCATCAAAGAAGAATACAATTGTATCCATATATTCTGTAGAGGAAGAGTATGTCATTTCTACCTCAGCTTCCTATCAAGCTCTATGGCTGAGAAGAATATTGAAATATATGTCACATACAAAAAAATATCCAACTCCTATCTTCTGTGACAACACCTCAGCAATTTCTTTATCCAAAAACCATGTCTTTTACAAGAAAAGTAAACACATTGACACTCGCTTTCACTTAATACCTGAGCTGGTCAGTAATGGTGACATTGCACTTAAATTATGTGTCTCACGAGATCAACTCGCATATATTTTTACAAAGCCACTAGGAAAATCTGTTTTTTATTTTCAGAGACAACACTTGGGCATTATCAGTGCTGATGTTTGTAACTGTTGAGTTTAAGAGTGAGTGTTAAATATAATGTAACCTCAACAGTATGACTGTAAACTGCCAGCTGTATTGGACAGTTGTACACTTGGTTCTTTATGTTCTTGATTTTCTTGAGCCTATTTTGCTCAGATCTTTTCCCTTTTCTCAAGTACTCTTTTTCTCTTATACTCAATATACTGAATACTATTTCTTCTCTAATCCTTTTTCGTATTCTCTTCTTCTCATTTTATAAATGACTATGTTGACAATATGTATTTCCTTGCAATTCGATTTGACAGGAATAAAATGAGCGGACTTGCTCAATTTATCCACCACTACCATGATGGTGTCATTCTGCCTGACTGATGGTGGTAATCCGGTGATGAAATCCATGGAGATTGTCTCCCATTTCTATTACGGGATTTGTAGAGGTTGTAATAAGCCTGTTGGGTTTCGGTGTTTTTCTTTAACTTGTTGGCATTCTATACACTTGGCTAAATACTACGCTATGTATTTCTTCAATCCGTGCCAATAGAATTGTTTCTTGGTGGCCGTGATCATCTTTTGGTATCCTGGGTGACCAGTATATGGTCTTTTATGTAGTTCATCCATTATGAACCTTTTCAAGTCGTCACAATCTGGAATATACAATCTACTTGGATAAGTTATCATACCTCCATCTAGCATCTGGTAGCCTTCATACTTTATCCCTGCGGGTTCTTGATTCAGGTACGAGGTCACGGCCTGGAAAAATGTGTCTTCTTCTTGTGCATTCCTAATTCTTTCCTTGACATTTGTCTCACAGATGCTCACCACTGCCAGGTGAATTGTTTTCATACTTCTGCTAAGGGCATCAACCACCTTATTTTTCTTTCCTTTGATATGTTTGATTTTGAAACCAAACTCGCTAAGGAGGGCCATCCACCTAGCTTGTCTAGCATTGAGTTTTGGTTGGTCAAACACATGTCACAATCCACAGTGGTCTGTCATAAGTACAAATTTCCTACCCGGGAGGTAATGCCTCCACATTTTCAAGGCGTGCACTATGGCAGCCAACTCTAGATCATGGATCACATAGTTGACTTCTTTCTCATTCAATTTTCAAGATTCATAGCAGACTATGCTTCCTTATTGCATAAGGAATCCTCCAAGCCCATCCTTTCAAGCATCTATGCACACAAGGAAGTCATTTTCATGATTGACGATCCTCAGCATGGGTGCATGTGTCAGAAGGTATTTCAGGGATTGAAACCTTTCTTCACATTCTTATGTCCACATGAATTCATCTCCCTTCTTCTGGAGGGCAGTGATTGGACAACCAATATTGAAAAATCCTTTTATAAATCTCCTATAGTATCCTTCTAAGCCCATAAAGGATCTTATATATGAAACATCCTTTGGGGTTTCCATTCCATGATAGACCTGATATTGTGAGGGTCTACTGCTACCCCTTCTTCAGATATGACATGGCCCAAGTAATGTATTTGCTTCTAGAAAAAATCACACTTGCTAAATTTGGCCTAGAGTTGATGTTCTCTTAGCACTCGAAGCATAAGTCTAAGATGTTCCTCATGTTCCTCTCTATTCTTGAAGTAGATTAAGATATCATCAATAAAAACCAGTACACATTTGTCTAGGAATTTGTTGAGCACATTGTTCATCAAACACATAAAAGTGGCAGGGACATTGGTTAATCCAAATGGTACTACCACAAACTTGTAGTGACCATATCTCGTCCTGAAGGTGGTTTTGTGGATGTCTTCACCCTTGATTCATACTTGACATTATCTAGATCTCAAGTCAATCTTTGAGAATATGAAAGCATCTCCCAATTGTTCGAATAAGTCATCGATCCTGGGTAAGTGGTACTTGTTCTTTATGGTTACCTTATTGAGTTGTTTATAATCTATGCATAGTCAGAGGGTACCATATTTCTTCTTCACAAACATGATGGGTTCTCCCCATGGAGACATGTTGGGCCGGATATAGCCTTTGTCCATCATTTATTTTAATTGTAATTTAAGATCAACTATATCGGGTGTGCTCATCCTATAGGGTGTCCTAGACACTGGCACCGCTCCTGGTGCAAGCTCTATCGAGAAGTCAATGTCCCTTCTCAGAGGTAGACCTGGTACCTCTTCTGGAAACACATCTCTATATTCTCTTAGTATGGGGTGGTATTCAAGGCTTGGTCTATCATCCTCAATTAATTTCAACACCTGTATCGCATATAGTGGACATCCCTTTCTGCAATACTTTCTCATTTGAAGGGTTGATATTCATCTCACCGAGACAGGTTTCTGGATCCCTTGAAGGGTTATCCTTCTCCCTTCTTCACTTACACATTCTAAGGTTTTATGGCAACAGTCTAGTCTGGTTTTATATGTGGCTAGCCAGTCCATACCAATCAATAGATCATACGATCCTAGGGGTAGTATGTTAAGGGTTGCTTGGGTGGGGAATCCACCGACAATGAATTGGCAAGATGGTATGACCTCCGCGACATTTCTTTTGGTGCCAGTGGCTAACTGTACCAACCATGGCTTGGCATGTTTATGTGGCTGTAATTTACACTTATCAACAACTTGAGGAGCTATATAACTCAAATTTGAACCAGGGTTAATTAGAATAGACACTAGATGGTTGGTGATCATACCTTCCATATCCACCACTGAAGCTTGGTGGTCGACTTGTTTATTATCCATGGATGCATAAATTCGTGACATACTCCTGGCCACATTATTGACGGTGGTAGCTCCTTGGACATTGTAAATTCTTTTGTTGTTCTGTTGTTGGTGTGGGTAGTCCCTCAATAGATTTTCTTCTCCACAACCCCAACGTTTCAAGGGTTCTTTCTTTGGGTTATCAGTCTTCCCTGGGGTTGATCCAAAAGGTTTATTTCCACTCAGGGAGGGGAAATTCTGCTGGTGTACACTTCAGGTCAGAAAGATCATCCTTAAATCCTTCTTATAGTTTTTAAATATTGGGGATTTAAACCCCTTTTTATGGAATCCCAAACTATTCTTTTGCTTCCAGCCTTCGCGAGTTTTTGTCCCAAGCCCAAAATGTTCATAAAAATATCTTTCCTTTTAGATAGTGTCTTCTAAGGTCCTCATATCGTCAAACTCAATCCTGTTCTAATAGTCCTTAGGTGTCCCACTGATGAATCCCTTTTCTTCTTTTATGTAGGGTACATACCTCAACAAATCAAGGAATCTACTGACATATTCCTCTATAGTGAGTTGCCCTAGCTTGAGTTCATAGAATTCTTTAGTCTTTTCGTCAAAATACTTTTCCAATAGATACTTCTTCCTGAAGTATTTTTCAAACCGTTCCAAATATAGGTTGTCATTCTTTCTATAATAAGGGCTTAACTAGCCATTTTAGGAAAGGGAGGAAGGTAAGATGTCACCTCTTAATGTGCTCGTCCATGAGCCCAAACATGCCGAGTGTTGTAACCATACTCTGATACCAATTTGTAACACCCCCGTTCTTAGAGCGAGAACTAAATAAAATTTCTCATTCAAGATCTGGATTAACTCCTCGATTTCCTATTGAAATCCTTATATCTTATCCATGGGCCCTATTGAAACCCCATCGAAATGAACATGCCCAAGGCGCAAGCTTCACCTATGCGACCACAGGTTGTGACCACACTCCTATAAAAAGGTGCTTCACATTTCGGGACTTTGGGACTTTTTCAAGCGAGTCAACCCTGACTCTTGTTTCCTGAATTCCTGATCTTTGGTTTTTGTCTAAGGCCAGATATATTTTCCTGTGATATCCCCTCGATCGATGGCTGTGATCGTGTCATGATTTTGCATATCGATATAATGAACGTGAGCCATCTCTGATTCTCCATTCCTTGAAATCCCAGTCTTTGGTAGCTCCTCCCTTAATATTCCGCCCACATGACCATTCTTCATGACCGAGGGCTTAATCTTCCAAACTTGTCAGCACTTCATGTTTTGCGAAGTTGGAACACAACGAACGCCTATATTTCTAAATCTTGAACCCTGAACTCCCAATATCTCTGCGCCCAAATCAATGGCCATGGCCCTCCGGTGATTCTACGATTCAGATCAAATCATGAGTTCGGGTCTTGCAAGTTCACAAAACTCTACCCTTTGACTTCCTTCAATAGTGGGTCAAAGAAACGTTGATCCTTTACCACGTGTCCTCTGTCGGTGGATAGTTCTGATCACTTTGAAACTTTCAGGACTTTGACGAGTCGACTCTCCTACCTACACAAGGGTTAAGATCGACAATCAAGGTAGCTCCCGATGGATTTTGGGACCTACGGTCCCAACTCCATCACTACTTGAAAATACTAAAGGGGTCAAGGTGTTAACACCTAGGCTCCTCCTCTAGATCCATTGGTCCTGACAGACCTGGGCTACTTTCGAAAGTATCTCATCCATTCATCTACCAAATGAAAGGATACTCCCTTTCGATAATTGGACTCGCTATCCTTTATGAACTTGGGTAACTAAATTCAATCTCTCAGAGATTCAAACTCCCATGACCCCAAAATCCTCAAGATCTAACGCTTCTTGCACAGGGTTTCCAGACCCATGACACATGAACCTTCAGATGGTTATTGGGCAACTATGCCTAATCTTAGTCAGGTTTTTGGATAAGGGCTTGGGTACTTTTCAAAGTCCCTAGGCTACTGTCTTGAATGAAGTGCCTTCCTAACTCACCAAGTTATGAGCTATGACACTGGGGCAGGGTAACCTCGTGGGTTTACTGTAGTGATAGCCATACCAAGGAGCTTACTCTGAATCTGGGACATGATGCAATTCCTTGGAGAAGGTGCTTTTGGGGGATTAAACCAGAACATCATGAGAATTATGCAAATGGGATGATTCTCAGTGGAACAAACTCATGCTCCAGACTTACTCAGTTTATACGAAAAATAATTGTGGCATATAATTATACACATGCATTCATTATTTCCAATCTAAAATACCAGGAAATCATAGCATACATAAACCATTTATGGGCGTATAAACATGAGCACGTATCCATGATATTCAATTAAAATTACAAGGCATAAAACACTTATCAGAACCACAAGGCGTGATGCGAATGATGAGAGGGGTGCTCATTTCCACCCAACCATAGGCTCAGTCACTCCCAACGGATTTATCAATGTACACCCCCGAGCTTAGGCCACGATGCTCTAAGATTCAATCTCTTACTTCCAACTCAATGAAATTTAGGGAGGTTACTCTCCTTCTCCCAATAAATAAAATAGACGAGGAAGAAGGTTACTCTCCTTCTCATGTCTTGATCCATGAGATGAGGTTCTCCTTTGCAATATCCTCCTCCTCCCCTCTACCCACACCCATGCTTTCTTTCTTGCATCCCCCTGCAAGATTGCGTATGGTGCAAATTTCCCATCTATGGTCAGCTCTGAGAGCTTTACGGATGGGCAGTTCACCCCATCCACTCATTAAATATTGAGGAGCCTCCCCACCTACCATCCTGATGGAAATTCATTCTTGGGTCAAAGAGTTTTTTTGGTCTTGAGCATGTAAAAACCAGTAAGGTAATGGTTCAATGGAAGTTAACGCAACCGTTTCGGGTCCCTTCCACCAACTTTTCATTATCCATTGTGGTATCTTTTATCACATCCCCTTCCCAATAGTCATGCAACACATATTCATAACATAATTTACATTCATCGACCTTTTATATGGCTGTCCATCAAATTCAACATTCACACCTTCACGTTTCCCATAGTTCCTGGTCAATATAGTTATATTTATAGACTGGGGGAAACAGGGTGTTACAGGCCTCTTCTCTACTGGTACCTATGGATTAATGGTTTGTGAAACATTGGCTGAAGAAGGATGTTGTTCTGAGTCTTCCAAAGTGTTCATTTCCCACTCTGTCGGATTCATGAACTTAACAATTTTGGGTTTGGGAACATGAGCATATGGAGATATTTTATTCTTTAGCCTGGTTTCTGCGATAATGCTGCAGGGATCATAGTGCCACAAAAAAAAAATGATGAACTTCATCTCCTTCAAAAGTTTATCGGCCATTGCCCCTGCAGCTCGGTTGTTACAGATGAAAGGTCATATCTGTCCCTTGATCCTCAATTGTTGTTTCTACTTGAAGGCTACAAAATGAATATCATCTGAGTTAATCATTTGCCTAATATATTCTAGGGTGAATATATGCATGGGAAAATATATGGGAAATTTTTAGGGAGACAACTTGCATCCATAAATTCTAATCTCTATGTGGTTCTAGTACAGGTACTAGTTTCCAGTCTTGGCGAGGTCTGAGAGGTGTAAAATTTGTTGGATTTATTCGTTTATCCTTGGTTCTCATTGGCCGCTGAGCATACTTACCACTGGATGGTAGAATTTATCTATGAACTGATTGAAGGTGAAATCTGGTGAGTTCCTTCTCAGGATTGACATCCAGGATGTGACCGGTTGTGGTTTGCCATTCTGATCTAGCTTCTGCATGGAAAACATGAATTTGTCTATCTGGAAAAATACCAACAAGTATGCCAGTATTGAAGAATACAGGAACATGCATTCTGTGGGAAACTTGAACAGTTGTTCGTGGATATTCTCGGCCAAGAAACTGTTGTAGTCGAACTGCACTGTGTTGTTTTCCTCAGTAGATAAAATAGATAGATAACCCAAGATTGGCTCATCTATCCACTTGTCTGAGTAGTTTCCAAGTAGGCTGCAAAGAGAGGAGATAATTTGATTTTCTTTTACTAAGAAAATCAATGACTGATACGGGGGATTTGCTTTGGGTAATGGGGCACTCTTAGGGAGGAAAATTTCAAAGATCTGCGCTCTTTGGGGAAAATACAACTTTTGATACATTTCAGTTAGGATCTCAATGGTGAAAGGAGAAAAGGATTCGGCTCTAGTTATTTGCAGCATCTAGTCGATGGATTCGGGTGTGATAGTGAACAGCGTCTCTCTAGAGGACGAAACAATATCTCTCTGATCAGGAAGGTAATGAGCCTGGCACTTAAGGGCGAATTTGGGGAAATGATGAATTTGGGGAAACAAGTATCGTAGGAGATTGGACTCCCAGAGTCCGATCTCATCACTCTAGTCTAAGAAATTTTCTATGAACCATGAGTGTATCTTAGTGAAATCGAATTCACATTTGGGCTCGAAAATCAGGTAATATTTTTCGGCCAGAGGAATTCGATCGATGTTGACTAGAGGCGGAAGGAAAGGATTTTCATCAATTTCTGATTGTTTGGACTTTGGTGCCATCACTTCAAATGATGCCTATGAAATTTGGACAGGGGATGACATTGAATGTAGATTTCAGTAATTAGTGGAGGTTGTGGAAGGAAAGAACATAGGGAATAGTGATTTCAGAGGTGTCTGTATCGTGAAAAATGGAAGAATGGTGAAAAGAATGGGATTATCGGGGCAAACGGGTATCCGTTGGAGGCATTGATAACAAGTTAGTAAGAGAACGAATATGTTAGCCTGTACTAATTAGAAAACTGATAACTCAGGTATGAAGTGGACATTAAAGGATGGGTGACAGGTGAGCAAGGGTGATGTGGAAAGCAGTGATTGGATGATAGGTGAACGAGATCTGACGTGTGACGGGTGAGTGGAGGGGAATATGCTGGCGATATAATGAGACATGACTTGTGGGAGGTGTTAGTGGAGTGTGACATCAGGGGATGATGGTGGTAGTGGAGTGTGATGTCACTAGATGATGGTGGTATGAGAAACTGGTATGGTAGTTTACTCGGAAGGGGGGGGGTAGGTGGTAACCGGTTTAGAGCAAGGGGGGTCCGAGTTAACAGAATGGTGACATGCTAGGATGGGTCCTGCCAGGAAATACCACAGTGTCGGACCCAACCCCCATGCCATTAAAGGTAGAATGGTCAGGGGGGTCCAATATTACTTGTCGATCATTGATCTGAGTGCCCTTTGCTCGGCCATAGATCTCGACACACTCTTTAATCATGGGGCACAAATCATATTGCACTATAGAAACTTAGGATAGCATGGATTTGTGGGTTTTTTGCGCTATTTTTTTTTATTCTGCCACCAAGGGGTTAGAACATAACCTTCTAACATCAAAATAATGAATCTCATCCAACATCATGCTTGTTTTATTGAAGGAAATCTAACTAAGAGGGGGGGTGAATCAGTAATAGATCAATTTAATTTTTTTTCACCAAAAATGCAGGTGTTATATCAATGTAGCATTATCATCCAATAGTTATAGAGTAAATAAACAATGAACAAATGAATAATCACACACATACATAGTACACCAATATTTTTACGTGGAAACCCAAAGCGGGAGAAAACCACGAAATGATTTTTCTTATATGTCTCGAAGAATTACATTCATTGGAAGCACCAACTTCCTTTTTTTTCCAGCTGCAACTGGAAGGAGGCTCCAACCCCCTAGTTTTTTAGGCTACTACCTGAGGGAAGCTCCAACTCCCCAATTATCTGGCTACAACCCCCTATATTCTTCGGCTACAATCGGAAGGTGGCTACAACCACTTGTCCTTGCCCCATCCAACCTCCATGAAATATAAATGTAAAATGTAGAAAACCTCACTTCCACTGAATCAACCACTACCACTGTCAACCTATCATTGTCAACCTATAACAATAACTTGTAACAACGTGTACCAATCAACCTGCACCAAACAACTTGTACCAATAACCTGAACCAACATGTACCATGCATCAACTGCACATCAACTATGACTCATCAAGATGTACCAACATCATCAACTATACACCTNAACAATTCATCACTCTATCCATAAACCAAATACCATAAACCCTTACATCAAACCATGTGCCACAACCTCACTGTTATGTAGCCTCAAGCTAAACCAACAACTTCAAAAACACATCACAACCGAAAGACCAATACCCATATGCCAAATACCAACAACAAAATACCAATTGTATCCCTCAACAAATCTGATATATGAAACAATACTGAACATCCAATACCATCTCAAGAGATAAACCCTAGCTCACAAAACATACCTCAAACAAGATGTTAAGAACCAAACATCAATATAGCATAGAAAAACATCAAGAAAAGTACTCAACGCCTTGAAAAAGAGATAATTTCAGATAATAAGCCTCTTCAAGGGGGCAACTTCCTTTTACCCCACTTAAATGTTCAAGTACAAGATGATTCAAAATGAAAATGTCTCCTTGGTATATATAGGAGACTAGGAGGTATAAGTACAACTAATGGCCTAAAGCCGACATAAATAAAATAACATTACTAATATAATATGCCCCAAT
>JASDQU011376572.1:0-22181 GCA_032191745.1 Picea mariana
TCTTTGTTTTTGAACTCATCTAGGCGATAGCTTTAATTAATTTCTCATTGGCTGCATCTTCGACTGCAACTTCTCCTTGTTGTTCAGCTTCAACTTCTCCTTCGGAGTCACTCAGATCTCCAGCATTGGTTGTGCATATCTGCACTGCTTCCATATCTTCTAATCTCACTCGAAGATCATGTATCTGCCCCTCCATTTCTGGATTCTGGGCTTGTCTCCCTCTTCCTCTCTGGTTTCCCCTATCCTCTGGATCGGGTAATTTTCTTTCTCTCCTCGGTGGCATGTTGAAATCTTCTTTTCTTCTCTGCTACAGAAAACAAAGAGATTTCCTTGCTCTGATACCACTTTGATGCAAACGCACCACCCTGGGCACGTCCTCTCACACAGGACCTTCCTCTCTTCTCAACCCAAAGAACTCAAAGGTTCTCCTAATTCCCTCTCGAGAATCTTCCTACCCATAGATTCTCTTCGTCACGCGATCCCCTTCCTTAACTTCTCGGAGGATCGGAACTCGCTACTTCGCGAGTCCAACAGTCGACCGCTACACCCTCGGATCCCCGAGACCCTATGGTCAGTCAACTCGTTAACTTTTCCCTGAGGGATTTCGCTACTCGTGACCTTGCGACTCGCGATACCAAACTTTTGGTTCTCCAACCTCCGATACCCGAGGTACCGAAACTCTGATGCGCATGTGTGACTTGACCCGTCCACACCCGTCACTTCTCTTGGGACTTCCGTGCTATCGTGACCTCGCTCCCTCACAACTTTTCTACTCGTGAGGTTGAATAACTTCCTCGTCGACTCCCGAGGTCCAAGATGCCGAAACTTGTGACCTCGCTCCCTCGCGACTTTGCTTCTCACGAGGTCAAGTTCTTGAGCCTTTTCTCGCGAGGTTCCGATGTATGGGCCTGCGTGTGGATCCAATGATCCTCCCATGATCTGGATCAAATGGTTATCTCCTTATCGCGCCTCGCGTCCTCATGACTCGGAGTACCAAATGTTTGGGCTCTCACCTTGCGAGCTCCGGAGTTCGTGAGATCCTTAGATCTCCACCACCTGTCCTCTTCAAATGGATGCTTCTGATCCTCTCTCCACTTCTCCACTTCGCATACTCACGCCTCGCAAATTTTAACACCAATCTCTCAACCCTTCCACTTACGAGTTCCCGAGATGTGAGGTGCCACCTATCCACTGGCCAACCCCTGTGGATCCACACTATCCTCTAAGGAGTCGAGATATCGCTCCTCGTAATATCGCGACTCTCCTTACCGAACTTAGGACACTTTCCTCACGAGGTCCCGATAGGCGATCTCGTGAACAATCCAACGGCCCTGACTGACTTGGATCAACAGTGCTGTCTCTTCTGAGCTTTGAATCCTCTCTATGCTTGTGCTGTAACTACCTTGCACCTCTGGGAGATCCAACGACTCTCGGAACTTCATGAAATCTCTTCAAAAGATTTCATCCATCTGTTCTCCCCTTGAGGATTCTAAGAGATAAAGCATTGTCTCTCTCTACGAGACTCACTCTCTACGAGACTCGTTTACTCGCTCGCCAACCTGTGATGCTTTCCTCCAACTTCCAATAGTAACTTTTCTGCACTTAGCCTTTAGGGAGTTCAAAGGTCTATTCCTCCTGAGATTTTCCACTCTGATTCTTTCAGAGGGACTTGCACGCGCTCCTGGCTGCAATCATTCACCAACTCCCAAGTGTTGAATCCCTTCGACTCTGCGCACTCCTGCAGTAGCAGTCTTTGATTTCCTTTGCTCAGATTCACAATTGAGACTTCTTCTTCAGCCTGTGCACTCCTTGCACGGTTTCAACAACCCACTTCCACTTCTGGGTGAATGAGAACAAAAGTTAAACTACCGAGCCTTCATCAACGCACTCCTTGCGGATGTATTCAACTGCACACTTTGCAGGAATCTCCTTGCTCAGATAGAGAAACAATTGAACCTCATTTTCTCTCCCTTTCAGACTTCAGTTTAAAACATGAAATCACATGCACAACATATACAAAGCAATGCATAACAAGAAAGAAAACATTCCTGAGCATAACATCAATACACGGAGAAAACAACACACACCATGAGCTTGAATCAAAGCTTCCTTCTATTAATTCAAAGGCCTGTACATGGGTGTTCTTCATGCAATATTCTCTGCTTTCTCTTCTCTTCTCCTGAATGCTTGATAATGTTATAATGGTACAATGAGGGTGTCTATATCCGTTTTCCCTCTCAGACTCTAACTATCAAATCTAGACTTAAACATCCTATCTACCAACATTAAATCTATTAAATGCCTTCTATCTACTTCAGACAAGAGAATATGGCTCGAGGTATGATACAACATATAAAGGCGCTCTCTCATAAATGCATCATTTATACATTGGCACATCATCTTGAATGAGAATTCAAAAGTTTCGGTTGGACTTGTCCAGCTGTTTACTGTCTTCCATGCTGGCTCGCTTGTCTTGGTCGATGCTCCTGCATCATAATTGTGGAGAGTTTA
The DNA here is from genome assembly GCA_032191745.1 of Picea mariana. Lineage (NCBI taxonomy): Eukaryota > Viridiplantae > Streptophyta > Pinopsida > Pinales > Pinaceae > Picea > Picea mariana. Next base: position 2,512 of record JASDQU011376572.1, read on the forward strand.
CATCAAAATAGTTTTCATATTTCTGTGGTGAACATGGAATAAAAAGGAAATTCTCAATAGACATGACACCACAAAAAATGGAGTCATTGAAAGAAAGAACATAACAATACATGAAACAATGTGAACCAAATATTCCAATTTGGGTGACGTATTTTGGGTATAGAAAGTTCAGAGGAATGCTTAGAAGAAATAACGATGAGACTCCCTATGAGCTATGGAAAGGAAGACCAACTAATGTGAAGCATTTCAGAGTATTTGGAAGAAAGTGCTACATCAAAATAGAAGATGACATGATTGGGAAATTTGAATCCTGAGTTGACAAAGACATATTTTTCAGGTACTCAAGCAAGAGTAGGGCATATGAATGCTTAAATATGAGACTCACCAAAATTGTGGAAAACATCAATGTAACGAACGATGAGAAAGATGTATGAAAGGTCAAGGAAGGAAGCAAAGATTCATAAGAGTAGAATGATGAAGAAGATCTAAAAGAAGAAGAAGTAGAATAAGAATAAAAAGGAGAAGAAGAGCATCCAGAAGCAGACCAAGAGGAAGATGAGCAATAGATACCTCCCAAGACACCTAGTTGATGAGTGCAAAAAAAATCATCCCCTTGAACATATTTTTGGGAATAAAGATGCAGGAGTTGAAACTTGAAGAAGAATACATTCACCAGAACAACAACATCTAACAATGTTATCGACAATCAAACCAAGCATTTTTGAAGAATCCAACAAAGATGAACACTGGATCAAATCTATGGATGAAGAATTAGATCAGATATAAAAGAATGATACATGGGAACTGGTTCAAATACCAAAGAAAAAGAACATGATTAGCACACAATGGGTACTCAAAAAGAAACTGAATGAAGATGGATAGGTAACCAGAAGCAAGGCAATATTAGTATGCAAAGGATATACTTAGGTTGAAGGCATAGATTTTGAAGAAACCTTTTCTTGATTGCCAGGATAAAAACAATCAGATTGATCTTAGCCTATGCATGTTCCAAAAGAGTGAAGGTGCATCAGATGGATGTTAAATCAACCTTTCTTAATGGAGAACTAGAAGAAGAAGTTTACATCTAACAACCAGAAGGATTTCTAATATCAGAGAAGAAATACTATGTGTGCAAGCTGAAGAAATCAATATATGGACTTAAGCAGGTCCCAAGAGCATGGTATTCAATATTGGACAAGTATCTTCAATAAAAAGGATTCATGAAGGGAAATTCAGACAACAATCTCTACATAAAAGTGGATCGAGACAATATATTGATAATTGAAGTTTATGTAGATGACATTATCTTTGGAAGCAATGATGACAAGATGAGTCAAAAGTTTTCCAAAGACATGCAGAATGAGTTCAAAATGTCTCTTCTTGGTGAGTTGAATTTATTTTTGGGATTACAGATATGTTAGCATGAAAAATGTGTTTTCATCTCTTAGACCAAGTATATCAGAGAAATGCTAAAAAAGTTTGGAATGGAAGAGTGCAAACCCATGAGTACACCTATGCAAACCAATTGCAAGTTAAGAAAGGATGATGATTCCAAGGATGCATATCAAAGACTCTATAGGTCGATGATTGGCAACTTACTCTATGTGGCATCGTTTAGACTGGATGCGATGTAGGCAGTTGGATAGGTTGCAAGATTTCAAGCAACACCAAAGAAAGCACATGTTATGGCAGTAAAAAGGATATTTAGATATCTCAAAGGAACAATAGAGTTTGGGTTAGGGTATCCAAAAGGGAATGATTTATTTTTGGTAGCTTACATAGATGGAGATTGGGTAGGTTGTATTGATGATAGAAGAAGTACAAGTGGAGCATATTTCTTCTTAGGTGATTTTATGGTATCATGGTTGAGCAAGAAACAATCATCAATGTCTTTGTCCACAACAAAAGCATAGTATATTGAGGCGACAACATGTTGCACTCAAGTTCTCTAGATGAAACAAACTTTGCAGGATATACAAGTGAAGTATGATGAGCCCATTTCAATACTATGTGATAACACCAGTACTATAGTATCTCTAATAATCCAGTGATGCATTCCAAAATGAAGCATATTCCGATCAAGTTTCAATTTCTACAGGAACAAGTTATAGAGAAGAACACCAAGCTAGAGTACATTGGGACAAAAGAACATATTGCAGATATATTCAACAAACCCTTTCCAAGAGAGACCTTTAAATATCTTCAATTGAAACTTGGAGTAGTTTCTTCCCCTCGGTGATCCAAAAAACATTAGACATAGTAAGACACAGGGAGAGATGAAATAGACTTGAAGAATACAAGTAAATAATCTTTTGAATTCTTTTCATATACATAAGAGTTTTAAACGAGGAAGCACCATGAAGAGAAAGAAAAGGATTACAGATAGGGGGAGAGAGAGAACAATGGAGAATTACCCTTTTTCATTGATGTCAAAGGGGGAGAGAGAACAAAGGAATGCAAACATAGAACATATGCATAAAGATAGGGCGAGAAATGGTCACAGGGGGAGCGATGGTCAAAGGCAATGGTCATAGGGGGAGCATGAGTGTTACCATGCCATCAATGTTCCCATCAATCCTAAAGGGGGAGATTGTTGAAATATTGGTTGTCATTGATGTCAACCCTTGAAGAAGTCTGATAACAAAGTACGGTATCCCCAAAGGCAGGGTTATGGGACCCAAATTTGGTTGAAGAATATGGTCACAAAGGATGGTTTAAATACAGGTAACTCACTCACGAATGGATAGTCCTCATCGTTTTTTTTTAGAGATAGGCGGTGCACCACGTGGTTCTTCACGATTGATGAGTTATTGCCTTGTGAAGTTAGAATAATCGAAGAATGGTCAATAAGCCCCTATTTGGTTACAAGTCTTTAATGAAAGTGTAAAGTGGTTGTAACAAGAAAGTCTAGAAGACCCTAATATTAAGGAGATAGGTTACTTAAAAATGTATAAATACACCTCAAGGAGTCATTCACAAGTACTTTCACTCACTTATTCTAATGAACATATTGTAGTGAACTAGTGATCTATTTGTCAAGATAGCGATGGAGAAATATGAGGTAGTGACAAGAGAGGAGTGCATGAGTTTCAAGGTTGCAAAGGAGAGTGAAGTTTGCTAAGGAAACCCTAGTTTGGTTGGCCCATGCAGGTCAGACTACTAGTGTCCCATGAGACACCCCCACAGGTTGCTTAGGGCTAGTCACATGAGGTCCTACATGACAAGATGTCTTAGTCTTGCGAGGACAAGACAAATTTTGGGGTTATGCTAATACCAGGTCCTATAAGTCATAAGTGAGCTTACAGGTTAGATCTACTATGTATCGGGTCAACTACAAAGGTATTGGTATGCTTATGTGCTTGTTGTGATGGTTACCCTAGGTTATGGTAAGATACATGCTTGAGGTATGTTTGGTTTGGCACATGATTGAGGTACATCTTGGATACATGTTTGATAGAGGTATATTATTGTATCTGGTTGTGATATGACTGTTATGTTTCAAATTTGAGATGTGGATGTATGGTTGAGGTATACACTTGATGTATGGTGGTATATGGATGAAGCACATGTTTGGGTTATTTGAGGCACTTCATTGATGATATGGTATATGCCTATACATGATTGATGCTATGGTATATGGTAATGGTTTTATATGTGGTTGATTCTTTAGTACATGTTATATGGTGTTATGGTATCTATATTTGGCATATCTTATGGTACATTATTGAGGCATGTTATGCTCCATTTGTTGGTACATAGTTGGTGCATGGTATAGTACATGTTTTGGTATAGCAGGTTGAAGATATAGTGACATACACAGGTTGATGGTATAGTGACAGTGACGTGTCAGATACAATGAGAGGTTCACAGGTTGATGTAACATAGGCAGTGACAGTGACAATGGCAGTGATAGAGGCACTGGTAGTGACAAAGTAAGTGACATTGATAGTGATAGTTGGTCTACATTTATATTTTAGGGCGATAGGATGGGGAAAGGAAAGGGGGTTGTATCCTCCTTCTGGTTGGTGCCGAAGTACTTATGGATTTGGAGCTTCCTTCAGGTTGGAGCCTGGGAACAGGGGGTTGTAGCCTTCTTCTGGTTGGAGCCAGAGAATTCAGGGAGTTGTAGCTTCCTTCAGGTTGGAGCCTATAAATAGGGGTTCATAGCTTTCTTATAGTTGTATCTATAGAATTTGGAAGTTGGTGATTCCAATGGATGTAATATTTGATATATAAGAAATAATTCCGTGGTTTTCTCCCATTTGGGTTTCCATGTAAATTCTAGTGTACTGTGTATTTGATGTGATGTGATGTTGCTTATGTTTATGTGCTCATGATACATTGATGATATACTACTGATTGATACATTGATCATATTGATCCAGATTATTTTCAGAATGAAATGGAAGAAGAGATATTACAATGAAATACACATAAAAATTGTCAGAAACAAAGAAATACAACAATACATGATTTCTATTAATGAAAGAAATGTACAAAGATTGTAAAAATACGGAATGAAAGACTCACTAGAATGGTGGTAGATTTATCTCTGAGAAGAGATGTGACAACTACACATTATTCTGTCAAACTCTGACCTCGTTTACAATTTGACTGTGGCAAGCCCATAAAACATTGTTTAGAGCCCCAACACAACCCTGGAAGTACATAAAGATGTACTCACATGAAAACTTCCAAAATAAGCCAGTTGGAATAGGTGTGCGGCCACCAATATCCACTTGGATGTTGTATAGGGCTTCATGACAACCCTGTAAGTGTAGAACCCACAATCACAACTAAATGTCTCGAGTATAGAGAAACATGCTGAACTGAAAACTGTCAAGATGGGCCTATTGGAATTTGGAACAAGTGTGTGGCCACCAATATCCACCTGGATCAATCCTCCCCCCTTAGGAAGAAATGATATCCATTTCATTGAGTGCCTAGGGAAGAGGGGAAAGCATTTTCTAAATCTGAATCTTGGTGAGCTGCATGCCCTGTTGGAGAAATTGCGCTGCTATGTCTATGAAAGGATGTCACGAACCTGTTGTTGGCAGGTTTGAATCTATTCCACTAGCCTGCTGTCTATGTGATTGATAGGGCATTGTGTTGGCACCATTGTAGGTGAAGAAACAATATTTTCTTTCTCTTATGCAATCTACTTCTGCTGGATAGAAGGTGTTGATAGTGGTTGTAGTGGCCTTTTGTGTATCCTTTGAATAGACTATGAAGGGATGGATGCCATAGGATAGAAGACATTGCCGACTGACACGAAGATCTCATCCTTGGTGAAGCCACCCGATGTTGTATGGATGCGAGTGTGGTGTTGTCAACAACCCCAACTATTGATGACCTCAACTGAGATGAGGTTCTTCTGGATACCATTATCAACAATTGAAATCAATGGGGTTCCCTTCATCCACATCTGTGAATGGAGAAGGCACTCCCCCTCTTCAGGATCTACTGGTTCTTCTGGTTGAATTATTACGGTCACAAAAGTAGCAATAGGGTCTGCGTCGATGATCTATCCATTTTCAATATTTTATGGATCAGATTCCGAATCAGGTTTCATCTCCTTGTCTTTGACCTCGACTACCAATGACTATTTCAAGCGACATTCATTGGTGTTGTGCCAGGGGATTTTGTGCAAGTCGCACCACTTCCCAGTGTCATTATTTGTCTTTCCTTTACCCTTATTTTCCTATGTCTTGGACTAGTTGTTGGAAGGATGTTGGTTAGGGCTGTCTTTACCATGCTTTGGTTGTTGTGGATTTGCAGACATGAACTTCCATTTGTTCTGGTGCCTAAATTTCTGCTCGATTTTGACAACATATCGATAGGAAGCTCCCAATTGTGATATGTTTAGGAAATCCATTTCGGTTTGGATGTACCTATGCAGAGCCCCATGGTATTTCAGAACCAGATGTCGCTCAGAGTCTTTGATACCCATCTTGGTGTGCAAGGTATGTAAAATATTTGTGAAATCTAGCACTATTTGACTCTTTTCTTGCTGCAGTGTGGTCCATCTCATGTACTAGTATTCATAGTTATCAACAAGGTAGTATTATTCCTTGACCACATCCACAAAAAAATCCCAAGTGGGCTTGGCCCCATATATTATAGATTCCTCTATGGAACTTTTCTCCCAGTAAGTTTCCCACCAATGTTTGACATGGGGGAGATCCTTGAGGAGTGCAAAGGTCATATTTTCCTTGTCGGAAAAATTGTGAACATAGAAATAACCTTCTAGCATTTTTAACCATTTTTCTAAGGCATCCTCATCTATATAACTTTCAAATATGGGGATATCAAAATTAACTTGTACCTTGAAGGGAGAGGTTCCTCCAAAGTGGCCTCTTGATGAAGATCCACCTGTTTCTATTGTTAGGCGTTGAAGGATGCGTGGTCCCATCATTTCGTCCCTCTGTCACGTGAGAGCTTGCTCAAGAAACAGGTTAATAAAATCTTCTTCTTTGCCATTTTTATTTTCTGCTACCATAGAGGGTTTCTTGGGCGCGTGAGAGTGATTTTACTCAATAGATACAAGCTCAAGACCCACCTTGCTATTCTCGGACCTCATTGGGGACATGCACTGAAAAACGATCAAGAGCAGCCTGCTCTGATACCACTGATCCAGATTATTTTTAGAACAAAATGAAAGCAGAGATATTACAATGAAATACACATTAAAATTTCTAGAAATAGAGAAATACAACAATACATGATTTCTATTAATGAAAGAAATGTACAGAGACTGTAAAATACTGAGTGCAAGACTCGCTAGAATGGTGGTAGTTTCATATTTGAGAAGAGATGTGATGGCTACACTCATTCGCCAAAGGATGATTATAATGAGGCTCTAAAGGATTTTTTGTGATAAAAATGAATGCCAAAATCCTAGACATCCAAAAACCTAACCCTAGGAGATGAAGCACCAAAAGTCATGTGGGCCCCGTTGGGGTAATTTAGTACATTAACTTCTCGGGGTCATAACTTTTGCATACGATCTTCGTTTTAGGAGCATGATAGCCCATTGGAAAGGTATTTTTGATAACTAAGCATTATGCCATCGAATTATGACTTCATCTATAGTTTGACTGTGGCAAGCCCAGAAAACACTATTTAGAGCCCCAAATCGGCCCTGGAAGTACATAAAGATGTACTAACATGAAAAATTCCAAATTAAGCCAGTTGGAATAGGTGGGTGGCCACCAATATCCACCTGGATGTTGTGTAGGGCTTCAGGACAACCCCGTAAGTGAAAAACCCACAATTACAAATAAATGTCCCCAATACAGAGAAACGTGTTGAACTGAAAACTGTCAAGATGGGCCAGTTGGAATTTGGAACAGGTGGGTGGCCACTAACATCCACTTGGATAAGATATACTATTGATTAAATTGAAGTTTATATACTGTGGTTAAAAGTGATAAAATTTCTCATACTAATTCACCCCCCCTCTCAGTATTCCAATAAACAAGTTCTCCATCTTTCACCTTTATGCCATCCATGGAAAATAGACCCAGACAATGTATGGATGATGGAGAAATGCGATAAATCCTCTCATTGACACAAAATTTAGAGTCCAAATGAGGAATTTCATTGGGTACCCATGGTCTCAATATATTTTTTTTTATCTCAAAGGAGCCTTGACATCGCCTATGCTCTCATCGTCATATGAACATGAACCTCCTTCAACAAGAAATAATTCCATGCGCCTACATAATTTTTTTCTGACCTTTTCACCTCTAGTTGATCTCACCCTATTATATGTGTTGGTTGTTGTAACACTTTCCCCCCTCCCTCTATAAATTCCATCACTCGAGGATGATAGGTCTGATAGGTACCTGTTCCGTTGTACTTAGACTCCATCAAATGAGAAAACATATTTACTGACGATATGATTGAATTTATGCACATCCTTCACCCGAATAAACATCGTCAAAATGCATGTTCCAAGCATGATCATAATAATCACGTGTGAACATCGGGCTGGGCACAATTCACACTTCTTTCTTTGGTGAATATGGAATAAGTGTCAAAATAGGACTTAGATGGAATAAGGTTTCATACTAAAGGTGGGGCTTGTAAGTTGCACCCATAAGTAAGGTACATTCAGGGCACAAATATGCTCAATGAATAAGTGTCTAGGAATAATGTCAAATGCCTTCCAAAAGTCACAGAAGCAACACTAGACCTTTGAGGATCTCTATCTAACCTTCTCAATAATAATATGTAGGGTAGATAATTCAAAGGGTCGATAGTGTTATATGAAAATTTTTGTTACTCAAAGTAAGTATGCCTAAATTGAAACAATATTGCAAGTTGTCTAAGTCGCCCCATTTCAAGACATATGATTTGAATTTGTCCAATGAAATAAGTAACGGGTCCTTCATAAGCCATTTTTCCAACCTCTTGGAAATCACATTTGTTTGTTGGTTGTGATTATACCTAGTTGTCTCTAAGTCCAACAAATCAATATTAATAAGAGTGGCGTTCATTGAAGAATTTGAAATATTTGACAAGTGAATTTGATCTAGCAGATGGACCCCAAATTTATGTAGAAGAATTTGTGTAGTTTAGGTTGCTATCATGGTTGCGATCATGGTTTCTATCAAACCTCCTAAATGGGAAGGTATGATTTGGAATGGATAATTGTATAATTTGTTATTTATTTTGGTACTTTTTTGGTGGGAAAATTGAAGCTATTGACTTGTAGGTCCCATTTTAGGGAAAGTCCTACTTTAACAATTTGGGTTCCATAAAATTTTGAATCCTATCAAGTTATATAATAGTTCTTTTAATATAATAGGGAAAGATCTTCATGTGTTAGAGGATTCTAGAAGAGTAGGAAAAAGTTGTGGTCCTTTCAACTCATCCTATTTTGAAAGCTACAAACATATTTCATTACCAACAACCCAATGGAATGAAACCCACCCTATTTTGAAAGCTACAAATTGATCTCTTCTATATAATAACATTTACAAAAATCATAGTTGGAGATTGAAACCAATTTTATCAATTTTCATTGCCAATGAACAAGTTGGGTTTCCAAATGGTGGATTGATTTTTTTATGATGTGGGAGTAAGACAAGAAGCATTACATTTCATAAACAAGAAAAGCAGGTTATTAAGGATCTTAAAAAGAGAAGTTCATATCAAGGGAATTAAAGTTTCAAGGGTTGACATAATAAATCATTTACTATATTTGATACTATTTGGAAATGATTTTGGTAGGGAAGATAGGGTACTTGATAAGATGATAACTTTTTTTTTTAGCCATTGACATGCAAAATTTATTACCAAAAGTATTCTTTAGTATATCACAATATAGGGGATCCTCGTGCTATCCAAACTATATTTCCTTACCAAATTAAAATTTTTGATGATAGTATAAAATATCTTGGTTTCCATTCGAAGTAAAAAGACTAACCCATGAATGACTAGATGTGGGTGTATGAGAAGGTATCAAGGAGAATATATTCATGGTGTAATAGGTGGGTATCCAAGGGAGGAAGACTCGTGCTAATAAAAAGTGTCATTGAGGCAACACTGGTATCTTCTACAATTTTATTTATGATATTCTATTAGAAGGTTAATCAAATAACATTATAGAGGAATCACCCCCATGAATATATCTATAACACATTTTTATTCAAATAAAGAGAGGGTGCCCCACAAGGAAGCTTCTAGAAACATTTCGTTTAATGTATTTAGGAAGGTAGCTTCCACAATGATGCCAAAAACCTTGCAAACAGGTGCATGATGCCAACAATCTTTCATTTAATGAAGCCTTATTCTTAGCAAATTGCAGTTTATTTGGCAGATTATAGCTTGTTTATTAAAGCATGAAAATTGAATATTCAAAGTGTTAGAATGAATATGAACTAGAAACCAAATTGTTGAATTCAAGTTTGGTAGTATATATGAAGGACAAAAATTCAAAACAAATATATAAATTCTAAGTGCCCAAAGTTATACTTTGAGAAGTCGAAGTCATTGCTCAATCAAATGGAAATCTGAAGTCAATGGGAGTTTGTAAAAATGTTTATCTAAGAAGGAAACTGTGCAAAAGTTCAAAGATGTTGTCAAGTCCATGTTAGTTGCTTGAAAGAATGAGGTGATTTATTTCTTATAAAGATTATGAATCACTGGTGTAGCATTTCATTCCAAAAGGTTTACAATTTATCAATGCAAAAATAACTTAGAACAATTTTTTTTTAATCTTATGCATAATTCCTAAATGCATCTAAACCAGAGTAGGAGACTTTGGCAGGGCTTGAACCATGATTTTTCATATTGGTTTTGTTTTGGGAACTATTTTTTTGGACCTTGATGGTTAAGAAAACTATTTGTGAGGTAAGTGGAGGAATCACAAGGCCAACAAAGGACAATAATAGAAGAATTAATTAAAATTGGAATCTAGACATTTCAATTGGATTTATATAAATTAGTACAAAATGTATCTAAAAAAATTGATAGGTGGTGTGGTGACCTTGCAAGCATCAATAATGGGACTGCTCATGGAATTCCTTGCCATAGATAGTTGGAACTTGGAAGAGATAGGGAATTTGTCTCTAGGACGTTAGTGATCATGTTGCAATAACATATTGTTTGGCACATCTAGCCACGATATGGTTGAGGTCAAGGCATATAAGCACTCAAAACAAATCTAAATTAGAGCAAAAATTCAACCAAATCGAATTTCTACCTAAATCTTGTCACCATAAGCAATGCAAAGTATTTCTCCCTTGACATTTTCAAGATTTGTCTTTGCTTTTTGATGCTGTTAGGGTTTATGGAAGTTTACTATTAAGGGTTTGTGGTTTGCTTCTCCTTGGAATTTGTGAATTGTGTTTTGCTCCATTTTAGGGCTATTATGGACATGACCATGGTTTTCTAGAGGGGTTTGTTTTGCAGGCCGATTCTCTAAAATATTTCTTCATTCCAAAAATGTGAAGCCCTAAAATACGTATCACAGATATGGGAGGATTCTTTATAGATGGCTTCCATATCGTGGAGCCTCACACAATTTGATAAAAAGGAAAGTTAACATTTTTTCTCTGTCACTTACCATTTTGGCGGCATCGCTCCTTTGTTGAGACAGACTCCTCTATCTCCTCTGTTGAGCTAGGATATCTCCTCTATCGAGCCGGGCTAGGGCTGTTGGGATATCTTATCAAGAGTCTCTATCGAGCCGAGAGTAAGGACTATCAGGATATGTAGAGTTACAACGACTGTGAATATAGTTTTTTGTTATATATATTTTATAATATATCAATTATAAATATACACAATATATATTATATATGATGTATAACATATAATATATATTATATATAATTTATATAATATATATTATAAATTCTAAATATATATAATATATTATGGAGAAGGAAGCTTTCAAAAATTGGTGTATGTCGTTGTGAGTGGCTAATACATGGTATTCTTTAGTAAAAGGTGAAAGAATAGTTTGCTCTGTGTTGACCACATGGCTCCTTCTCTATATATTATATAAAATATTTAATATATATTATATATTATATAAAATATATAATTTATATAGCCAAAATTTAAAAAATCCCAAATAAATTAAGAACATGTGTTTACTCCTTAGAGGTCACAAGTTTAAATATAGAGGGGGGTAGGGTATGTATACATTCATAGAGTTTAGTATTCAAATCACTATAACATCAAATTCATAGACTTTAGCATTCAAATCGCATATATGATGACGATGACGACAACAATGACAATGTTAATTATGGTGATGATGATCATGACTATATGGCAATGACAAGGATGACTATTGTGATGATAATGATAGTGATGAAGACAACGATGACGACGATGATGAGGAGTAGGATGCCAACAATGTTGATTAATAGTGGTAACGATGTCGATGATGAAAATGAGCACGACGATGACTATGATGATGATGACGACAATGACGACGACGATGATGGAATTCCTATTCCTATTCACGATGATGATAATGATGACAATCATAATTGTCACTTACCATCATCATCTTTTGTTTTTGTATTCCACCCCTCAGGAATGCCAAGGGCCATTTATTAATATTTTTTTCAAGGGCGATCTCATTTGGTGTTTAAAGACACAATGCCGACTCCCTTGTAGCTTATACCCTATTAATTGTAACTTATATGTTATGACAGACCAATCCCTTATTAAAGAGACAATACATGGTGCACCTTACATCCACTTAGGGTTTGTAAAGTCTATAAATTTCCCAAAAATAAAACCATTAAAGTCATTTTGGTGACTAAAATAGTCACTGACCTTTTAGGATCATTGCTAGATAATTAATGTTTTCGTAACTAAATTAGAGACAATCTTTCTAGGCCCATCATAAATTCCTATTTTTGTGACCAAACTAGGTGATAATCCCCTAATGCCCATCACAAAAACTACCTCAAAATAATGGAGACAATCAATGATTGTCGTCAAATATGTTCACCTAATGGAAATAATTATAGGTTGTCACTTTTGATCCTTTGATGCACTTAATGTCTATCATTTTTATTTGTATTTAAAATTTAGTACTAGTTTTTTAAAGTTGATGTTGATATTTACCTTAACTTATGTTTTATTTTGATTTACCCATACAAACAAGGTATTATGCCTTATAATTTACCTTTAGAGACCCCAATTTATGTTGAAAAGAGTCTCAAGCCACCACATCATAGGTTTTACATAGGAAACTTTTGTCTTGTGATTGAAAATTGATGGTTTCGATCCAAGGTCAAACAAACAACCCTTAAGACATAACATTATTTAGCTTTGGAGTTCATGGTCCATGCCTAGGGATTTATTCCATAACACATGCCCTATGTGATATAACAATGGCCATTTCAAATACATTTGTAACATGAAGTATGGTTCTCATGGTCTAAGGAATGGTCAATGATGCAGGAGCATCTCAAGCGAGTCAGCGTGGAGGCAAAAGGCAGCTGGACAAGCGCCCAACGCGAATTTTGAAATATCTTGAAGTTAATTATTTAGTGTGTTGCTAATAAATTAACATGCATAAATACACAATATTTGATCAATCACATAGAATACATAGAGACACTGATTTTCATGAGGAAACCCATAAAGGGTGAAAAACTCTTCTTCTTAGGATGCCAATCAAGCTCCAACTTTCATGTACATCATAGTCTTTGAGCTCCAACTCAAATATGAGGATACTACCTTTGATAGCAAGCTACAACTTGCAGAGAGCACCAACTCTCAGATTTCTCTAGCACTAACTAGATGGAAGCACCAACTCCCAGGTTTCTCTAGCACCTACTATATGGAAGAACCAACTCCCAGAATATCTTATAGCACCAACTATAATTTAGAGGACTTCCATCCTCCCTAGCACCACCCTACCACCCTGATTGAATCTTACAAAAATTACTTACTTTCTCTATCTTTGATCCGATCTGTTACAAATCCATGTCTCCTCTGCATTCTTCAGCTTCTATGCTCTGTTCCGCTTCTATGCTCTACTCTTTCTCCTTTTGTGCAACTACTTCCTCTGTTCAACTTCTCTTCTGCCTTTATACTCTATGCTGCCTATACATCCAATTTGTTGTGCTTTTGTTCTCTACTTCCCAGTCATGCACACTGTCTCCTTTTGCCCACATACCTCTCCTTCGAAAAAGGCACTAACTCCTTTTTGTTCTGCATGTTCTTCTCACGCTAAGTCCTCTTCCAGATGATCATTGCAAATCTTCATCTTATCAGGCGGTTATGCTGAATCTGTTCATCATCAATGGTCGTTATCCTAAGATTCTTTGGCTTCTCTGGAAGTCGCAACTCTTCATCTTCTTTGTCAGTTACAACCAGTTGTTTTTGGCTTCTTTGGCTTCTAATCCCCTTCCTTCACGTGATCACCGATGATTACCATACACCTATCGAAGAAGGTGCTTCACAATCTCAGGCTCTGGGTATTCAGCTGCGAGTCACTCCGACTCTCCCGACTCTCGAATGCCCGAACTAGAGCCTAGCACATTCTAGCTCATTTCTCTATTTTATCCTGATGTGACCACCAACTGTGAATTGGGGCCAATCTTCAGAGTGCTTCGAAACTTCACGTTTAACATCTCCTGAGGGAAGTCTACTTATTTTCTTAGAAGTCCGACATGCGAACTCCCTCCAAGACCAAATATATGGTCCATTCTCTCCCTTCGATCGACGATAATGATCAAATCATGACATCACGTGTCAGGTGTTTGGATGTGAGCCAACCCTGACTCTTCCAACTCCAGATATCCAAAATACTCTGTGTTAGATCAATGGTCAACGATCCTCTATGATACAATGACCTAGATCGCTCCTCCTCCTAAGCTTACAATTTCTTTCGACTTATAATATTTTCTAAGTATTCAAAGACTGTGACCTTTCTTCCTCCTACAAGTCTGTCCCTTGGACCTCGTCTGCACTTCTGGAAAGCATTGTCCCTTCTGAGCTTTCTCGCCAATGTAATGGTAAATCCTCTATCTCTTTTGAGCTTTTGACTTCGTTCAGATTCTTAAAGGGTTTCGATCCTTTGGACCTCAAGGGCCTTTCTACTGCACTCCTGGCAGTCCTGTGCTTGTCCTCCTGAGCTTGTAGACAACAATTCCCGATGCTATCATCGTTGTTTTCCTGTTTTCCATCATTGCTTTCAATATTCCATCATCATTGTTGTTCTTGCCATCAATTACAAGCACACTCTTCCTGTAAATATGCCAACACTTGTCAGAGTCCTTTTGTATGGTTTTCATCAGGGATCTCTAAGTAGACTTTGGTCCATGCCCTCACACGGGTTTTTTAAAGAGAAAAACACTTTTGATTTCTTCGAATGAAATAAATTAGATTGCTATTCTGTATCATTTATGTGTATTTATGAATTGGTCACTTTTTCTTTTTGATCTCTAGAATTTGTTTTTGTAATGTGCATATGTTTATAAAACTAAAAAATAAAATTTGATTTTATTTTTGGCAACATTATTTTCATTAATAAATCATCCTAAATCCTGGTAATTAATACTTGTGGATTGGGAAATTATTTATGAGGCTATAAAGCATAGGGTGATATTCCCAACTATCTTTTCCTATCCAAACAATATTTAAAAATGCTTGAGTAAGATAATTCATATATTTTCCTCAACACCCCCTGAAGTGGACTATAATTTATTGATTTTTTATCATTTTAAGATGTTGGATCATAATAGGATTTTGTTCCCATTTGTTATTTCTTTGAGGTCGATTCTCATGTCATTGTAATTTCTAATGCACTCTGCTAATCCTTCATTCAATTTTTTAATTTTGGCATCCAACGAAGTTGCTGATCCTTCATTCAATTTATCAATTTTAGCATCCAACGAAGTTACAAGACCCACACAAATTTCTTTAAGATATTCACTTAGTTCTAGTGGGGAGGGAGCGTTTTTGTCTGATCCTCTTGCCCTCTTCTCTGGTTCTTCGACCTTTTTCTCAGATCTCTTCATTGTCGTGTGCAGGTAAGGATTCTTAACCTTCTATTTTACTTTTATATTTAAATTTTAATATCAAGTCATGAAATATTAATTCCCAATTTTCAAACATTCCTTATGAAATACTTCTCCTTCGATATCACTTGAATTTGATTTCTTCCTTTTACCTTCTCTCTCCAATAATGTTATAAATATATTTAAAAAAACCACGGGCCAACGATTTACCAAAACCATGAGCCAAGGAAATAGCATGGGCCAATGATTTACCAAAACCACGGGACTGTAAACCACCAACGGTAAAATGTTTTTACCCTTCCTTCTCTATCTCTCTCTCTCTCACTTTGTTTACTTCTTTTCCTTATAGTATCTTCCCAATACCGTGGGAAATTTCCATGGGGTTTTTGAAACCATGCTCAGATACCAATTGGAAGCTAGAGGCAATATATATATATATATATATATATATATATTAGACAATTGAACGTGACTTTTACATTAATAGTATAATTAATTTAGACGTAATTTAATAAAATAGATTGTAGTTGTATATAAACCAAATATAAAAAAAACTAGAGGCCACCTTGGAGAGGAGCGAGTGATAAATCCCAACGCCCTCCCTCCTTAGTGGTATTCATCTAAGCTCTATCCCACCTACATCCAATTGGAATAAATCCATGGATTCAAAACCACATGCACATGTATCCTGAGACATGTGCGAAGGGATGGAAGTCTCTTCATGTTAAATTCTTTGCCTTTATGGGAGAGCCTACATGTGAGGGACATTTATTGAGTTATGAGATTGGTACTTGTCATTAAAATGAATATTAAGGTATGTTCTGGGTAGTTTGAAGACCATTTACCCACAACACCCCCATTTTGTACCTAGTTTCCATATTAGCCATTGCATTGGCTTGTTTATTATTGCATTAGAGGACTTGATAACATGTTATTTCTTGATATTTGAAGCTTCAATTTTCACTCTAGCGAGGATTGAGTCTATCCGAATACTTTCTTGAGATTTCTTGATCATATACCTGATAATTATAATGAAGTCCCCTACTATAATTAATTAAGGAATTCTCTTTTCCAATGCTAATCTTAACCACTAAAGTAATGATTAATCTCCTACTTGGTTGTTAGAGATAATTCCTAACCCACATGAATATGAAAATTCTATTGTTCCTCTGGGATCAAAAAGGATACCCCCACTCCTGCCACCCACTCTCTTTTTGTCCTTAATCCATATATTTGGGAATATTTTTTCAAATTCTTCTTGTGTGGAGTTTAGTCTAATGTATTCGTCAGGAGTCTTGTTGGTATAATTTACTTGCATAAATTAGGACATTAAATTACCAATCCGGAAGTCTGTAAACTTGTGAGGAACAATCAGTGTATGTGAGGGAATTAGCTTCAAAATATAAACTGAGAAAGAAATCCAAACACGAAGATGATCATCAACTGCTCTTTGAAATATAGAAAGTTCAATCTTTCCTAATCTTTAAAAGTTCAAATGAAATATAATTCTTTCAACCTTAGGTTATCACAATTCCAATGCTAGAAAATCAGGTTTTGAAGTGAAATGTGCCACTAAGGTGTGCTCTTCACAACAATACTCTGTCAACTAGTGATGATAAAGGTTTTGAAAGAAGGTTTCAAGACACACATTGAAATGGGAAGACTTCAATTAAATCTAATTCCTTCAAAAATAAATGCTATCTATAAAGAAAAATTCTAATTAATTAATCCAACAAGAAAGTAACTAATATTCTCAACCTAGACTACAAAAGCTTACAAAGGTAGAATATTAGGTTGTGAGGTGAAATATGCCTTGAGAGGCCCACACAACAATGCTCTTTTCACTTATGTACGTTATTGATCAATGAAGAAATTCTATGCACACATACTTAATAGAAAACTAGTTGAAATAAAGAAAGCGTAATTGATTCAAGTTTGAATTGGTTGATTAAGCATTCATTAAGGTCCTTACTGGTATAAAATAAAATTGTATAGAATATGGCTCACTCCCTCAAGTGGCTCAAGGAATTGCAACAATACTCCATTAGACTCCTCAATCTTTTACTACCTTGCAATACTAAACTTGTCTCTCAAAAGCAATAACTATTCTATGGAAAGAAAACTTAATTTGTTCATGAACACTATGAAATTTAAACTATGATAAAGAAGTAACAAGGTTGTAACTTAAATGAGGAATTTATGATGAATGAAAACATAGATTTATTTACACATTAAAGTCTGAAAATAAAAGGAAAACAAATCATAGATATATATACCAACACTTTTTCTACAAAAACCCACAGTTATGCACAATGAAGAAAAGAGTGCACATGCTTAGACAATGGGGGCCCTACATGCCTTAGCTTGCACACTTGAAGACTACCTGATAAAGAAACTTAAAGAGTCTGCATATATTACTGAAAATGAAGCTTGAAACAATGAAGAAGTTTATGAGTATGAAGATCACAATCGAATTACAAAGTTATAAATATAAATATGTCCTCCAAGCTTCACTAGCTTGCAATTTATACATGAAAAACAAAACCAGCTGCTGATAAATATCTTCTTGGCTAAACAAATGCTATTCTGAGCATCCTTCTATATGGGATTTGACCTCCACAATGGCCAAAATCATGGAAAAATTGCGAGCACGCAAATATGGGTTTTACATTTTTAGAAAAAGCTCCAAATCTCACAAATCACACCTTCCCTGGAATATTTGCATGCCCATTGCCTAATTGGTCATGTTCTGCACAAAATTCATGTCCCAAAATTTTCAAATTCGTCTTCATCAGTCCATATATCTCGTCTGAAGACCACTTCCATATTTTTATGCTATAAAAATTGTTGTAGAGTGGTTGAGTTGACCATACGTTGACCATGTCTGTGTGAGGGATTTTTCACTGAAACAATAGGAAACAAACCATATCATGAACACGAGGAACAAAATTGTTGTCCCCGATTTCACCCAACTAGCCTGCAAACATACTAACCACAAAGCGATTACGAGAACCTATTTTTTCTGGTAATGACTGGTAAAATACTAAAAAAATTAATATTTTGACTTGTTAAATAAAAATAAAAAATAAAAAATAAAACCATAAGTTACCTTATAATCCTTTATAGGCCTTTATTAAGCAGAAATGGATACAAAAAATACCAAAAATACAGGAAAATGGGTTTAGAAATAGGTAGATATGATGATTTTGATATGACAAAATATGGTACCAACAAGTCCACCAACCTAAGCTTCATTTTCAAAATAAAACTTTCCATAAAATAAATTGTATCATATTCCTTTCCACCCTCGACCATTCCATGGGATCAATTCCATCTTCATCTCCTCTAAAAAAACACATTGCTATTAGTTCTTACTTGGGGTCTAACCAAAACTCTAAAATTCCAACCTCTTTATCTTCACAATATTGATCCCAAATAGATTTCATCCTTTTCACACTATATTTTCCTCTCTTTTTACCTTCCAGGGGATTTTAAATCACCTAAATCAGACCTTTAAATCCAAAGCTATGCCAAGATGAATTTAACATATCTAGAATTATTGTGCCTTCAAGTCTAAAGTTTTGGACTGTAATTGTCTGGCATGTCTTCTCTACAAATACATCAGTCTCACTAAATTCTGATGTGTTAAGGAAAATTTATGATAACTTTCCCAATTTTTTATTTTATTTTGGCACCTTTTATGAGAGTGAACTTGTAGGAAGTACCATGCCACCAATTTTTCAATTTTGCAAATGGGAAGTTTCCCTAAAATACCAATACATGTCTTATTTCTAATTCCACAAGTGGCAGTCCCTTTGAACATCACATGATTCATATATGACTATTTTACTGAATTGACTTGTTTGATCCTAGTTTGAGTCCTAGACAAAAACCATGACTTGTCTAAAATTATAATGAACCAAAATATAAAAAAATGTTTCTAATGTACTTCACTCTTTCCTCTAACAACATTGAAAATTTCCACACAATCATGGTGATCCAAAAATGAGTTAGAGTGAAAATGGTAGTATGGCTTGTTTGAAGGATCCAAAACAAGGATCATTAGCTCTGATACCAAATGTTATGTACCAAATCCTTAAATTAGCACAATAAACAAGATTACACATCATATACATGAAATGTGGGTGTGGCGCACAACTCCAAAAG
>JASDQU011376578.1:2500-11551 GCA_032191745.1 Picea mariana
CAAGGAACGAGCCTAACATTATGATCTGATCTTAACTCGACTAATCCTGACGATACCTAATTAGTCGAGCCAAGAAATGACATTATTTTCTTTTTTATGAATAATAACTCTTTTTAAATCGGTTATTTGATTTTGTATTAAAACTGGGATTACCTTTATTTTCACAAGAGATTGGTTACAAAAATGCATTTTTTTATAGAAAAATAAGAGCTTTTTTTATTAGTTATGACAAGGAAACTTTCTCACAAAATCATTTTTATGACACATAATCTTATTCTCCGCACAACAAGCTACCATAGAGAGAATCACCATAATGATGTTATAACCTTCTCTTCCACTATAATAATGATTAGGAATTCAAACATGAACCATGATAATGATCTTATTGACCTACCTCTATGTCACTCTTCAGGCCTCACATATAGACGTGTCAAATTTCTAAAATGGAAATCTAAAACTTCTCCACACATATAACACTTTTCAAAGCATATTTATGTGTGAAGAAAATATATTTAGACCTTGAAAATATTCTGGCATGGCTTCTTCCAAGCCACATTCAATATTTCTATGCTCGTTGCCCACCTTACAAACAACAATATCATAAAATGGGAGTCATTTCCTGCAAAATGAGATTCTACATCCCATGTTCTCTAAATATTTACATACAATAATGGAATTCATACAATATGCAAATGCAAAAAAAATATTGTTACAAACATCGAAAATATCACAGATCTTTAAAACCTATCTTAATAGTTGGGGTGGAGGAAAATGTCAAGATCTTTGAAGGATGGTAATGCCTAAGAACTATGGGAAAGAAGGGAATTTGTACCATCTCTTATTTCCTTGCAATAAACTGTCCATCTATCATGTGCATGGTAAATACATGTAAATGATCATGTAGCTCGGGTGGCGGGCCTTGCTTTCTAGCCATTGTTTATGTCCCAACTGGTCTTGTGCCCATTCAAAATTCTTTGTTGTTGGGTCTAAACTCTCAAGCAATCAAACTCGACGCAATATAGCCTTAAATTATTTGAAGGGGATTCAAATCCATGCTCAGCTAAGTTGTTGTTGTTGCAGTCAACTTGTTGTTGCTACATTCAAGGAGGAAATGTAGCCTGGAAGGAATATGAAAGGAAGAGAAAGGTCCTTAAAGGGGTGAAAGAATAAGAATGTGTTCAGGAAGATATGAAAGGGAAGAGGGATCTTTTCTCTCTACTCGGGTAAGGTCTTAAAATGTCAACCCTACTTGCTCTTAAAATGGTTCTCTCTTTCACCCATACCAATTCAATGACGAAGACTGGCGAAGAGATGGGTGGTACAGAAAGGAACGAGGTTTATTTCTTGTTGGATTGCAGTGTCTGTCCTTTCTATGGAAGGTCACACTCCATTCCTCTTCTTCAGTGTTAGAGCACTGCAAGGTTCTGTGAGCAACAAGCACCCATGCATTTACTCCTCATGTCAAGAGATCTTGACAACTCAGGTGTTGATCGCCCTTTATCCCAAAAATATTGAACTAGGCTTCATATCATAATTGCTCCACCCACAATCGTATGATATAGTAGTGGATAATAGGCATCTCTTTATCTAATCGATCTTCTTATGCAACGAATTTTTCTACAATAGTGAGTACCTGAATAATAATTCAACTTTTAAATCTTGGAAAAAGTATCTTTCAACTAACCTTTGGAGCTATAGCTATACCATATCAATATTTAGTTTCATTTATATGATGCCATGTCTTATTAAGAATTTTGATTATTTTTTAATAATAACTTGCAAGAGGAGGAGGAGCGCCTTTGAAGAAGTGTTTTTCCTTCTTGCGATTTTAGTTTGAATTTCATCTGGTAAATCCAGAAGAAGATTCGAAAACCCTGTGTAATGCACATGTGTAGGGCCTAATTCTTCAGAGCTAGAGAAATTACATGGTATTATGAACTACAATTGAAGAAGGTGGTGTAAACTGCAGTTGAAGAAAGAAGGCAGTGTAGAAACTGTGGTTGAATAAGGTGGTGCGGTGATGGGAAGGCTCTATGACATCTATGTGGTTGAAGAAAGAGATGTAGACGTTGACGTCAAGGAAAGATACACTGGTCAAAGAGACGGTACTGAAAATTACAAGGGGATAACAAAGTAGAAGTATTAATGCATGTTGTTATGAGTATTAATGCATGTCGTCATTGCGACAATAAGACTTCAAAGTTGATCTCCAATAGGATTCAAGAGAAGAAATGTTTTTGATTTATTTTAATTTTAATAAAAAAATATTATCCACATTTCCCTATATTGAATATTGGAAATCCAAAAAAAATAAGTCAAAGATGAGACTAACAACTTTTCAACTATTAACTCATCACTTTAGTCATGGCCTTCCGCAGGAACTAATAAGTACAATAAAAACACTAAAAATTAAATCTATAGATCTTGTTATTTAATATTTCAAAGTATTGTTGTGTAATATTTTAGTTAGTCTCGTCTCCGAGGTGTAGGACAGTCGGTGATGGAGTGTGTTGTTAAGGCGCTCTGTGATGTTAAAGTCACCAGTTCGAAACCTGTAGGGACAAAAAATCCATCCATGTTAAGGGTTGGTGTGGCTCCGGCCGGGTGCGATCCCTGGATGATTTTGACGACTTAGATGCCCCTGAGTCGCGGTTTCTTAGCCACAGGTTAGTCCCACATGTCACGGACAAACTAACAAACCAAAAAAAAAAAAAAGTTAGTCTCTTTATGTCTATATATATTTATTTATTTTTATTGGAATGATGATGAATATTGTTATTTAAAAATTATTTTTTAGTTTATCAAATTATAAAGAAAAAAGTTATTACTTTATTTTTATAATTAATTAATTTAGAAATTGAAAAAAATTACGACTTAATAAATTATTAAAATTACTTATGTTGCAACATGTTAAATACATATTATTGTCTTCACATGATTTTTAATGATATCTTCATATCTCTTTTTAATAAGAATTTACTCGAATTAAACTAAATTTGATCTCATCGCACCTGGTAACAGTTCTAAAAGCCCCTAAGTTTAGACTTACACAAACTTGAGAAGTTTTTGTTCAAGAATTGAAAAAGATTTCACAACAAAGGTTCCAAGATCATATCTTTAAAAAACAAGTGTTGCATGACAGCGTAGTCCCTGCCAGGATGGAAGGGGAGTAAATGTGCGGGTTGCAAGTTGCAGTACATGTGGTATTCATGCAAAATTTAGTATTCCTGAATTAGTTTTATTTGAAAGTTATCAAAAATTATTAATGTTTGGTACATGAACGAAGGTTCCTAGGATCTAAGTTTGATAGTACATGAAATATTTAATACATAACCAATGTAACCCAACAATTACGGAGTGGTGGGTTGGCGGAGTCGCGGGTTCACATTTTTCATTTTTTATGGCCAGTCTGTCCCGAGAAATACATTTTGCACCCAACACTTCCATCATATACATTTTGCACCCAACAATTTCGTCATATACATGAGACTGAGTAATTTATAGAATACTATAACATTGTACCAAGATTTATAGTAATTTGTATAATGCTATAACACTTGATACATTTTGCACCGAACAATTACGGAGTCACGGGTTCACACTTTTCATGTCCAGCGTGTTATGTGATATACATTTTGCACCAAACACTTCCGTCATATACATTTTTCACCCAATAATTCCATCATATACATGAGACTGAGTAATTTATAGAATATTATAACATTGTATGAAGATTTGTAGTAATTTATATAATGTTATAGCATGTTTTACTTAATGAATAATATAAACAATTATTTAAATTTTATTCAATATTTTTCTTTTTATAAGTAAGATTGTATAAAAGTCTGTCAAAATGAAGGACTATAGAGAATTTCCATGGTTTCAAGCTGTAAATACTGAGCTACCCTGAGGGGAAACCAGCTC
Source organism: Picea mariana (assembly GCA_032191745.1). NCBI lineage: Eukaryota > Viridiplantae > Streptophyta > Pinopsida > Pinales > Pinaceae > Picea > Picea mariana. Next base: position 6,425 of record JASDQU011376578.1, read on the forward strand.
AACCAGCTGAACCGCTTCATAACTGAAGTCTAGACTATTACTGATGCAAAAAGAGTTTAGAATTATGGCCCCTAAGGGTGGTCGTTACAACTATGGAAAGTGTAGACAACATAACTATAATAACCATGGACAAATGCATGAAAGGTCGGCATGCACATGAAAAAAAAATAGACAAAAACAACAAACAAATCACTGGTATGGGTTGTAGTGCGACGATGCGGCCATGTAGAAGGCACCAAATGTCGTGTCCCTAGGAGGAGGCGGCTCCTCCTCGACTGGTGTCCGGTCCAGTTGCATGTCGTCCTCCATCTATGATGGCACGTGCTCTTCCTTATAAACGTCCTTCGGTCGTGATGGAAGCCTCTATTCCTCACGGTCTACCTCTGCGTGGACCAAATTTTCCAGTGCCAACACTGGTGGCGAGGTTGTTGTTGGTTGGGCTATTGCTGCTTGGGCTACCTCTACTAGGAGGTGATGATCACCCTATAACGTGGAGAGAAACTGCAGGAGTTGAGAGGCTTTTCCATCCAGTGTCTCTAGGCGGAACTGGAGGTCATCCATGTCCCGACGCAGGTCAAATACCAGGCTCTGTACCAGTGCAAGGCCTGTTTGCCACTCGCATTATGGGTTAGCATTGGAACCAGCTCGAGATTGGGGTTGTCATCACGAATGTTGACTAGCTTTCGGACCATCCATCTGAAATTGGGCGTCGTGAGGCTGGTCCTGAAACGACTGGGTGGTCAGAGAGTTGGGAGGAGCCAAAGGGCCTAGGTGTGAAACAAAGGTCGAATTGCCTAAGGGTCCTAGGTTGTAGTCCAGTGAGGCCCCTAAGCAGTCCATCCCCTCCATTTTGTTGGAAAGGGATGAAAAAAGGGGTGGGAGAGAAGCGGGAATTTGAGTCGGCTGTGCCAGGGAGGAGGACGAGGTGGTCGAAGAGGAGGAGGATAACAGGGAGGGAGCAGGCAGGGGACGGAGGACCAGGCAAGGTCGGTTTGGCTACCAAACTGACCCGCGTTTCGACTTCCCTTGTAGCTGGGGCATCTCCGAGACAGTGGGAGGGAGAAAATGCGCCAGAAATAGAGCAGGAGAGGAAAAAAGCAGAGCAGGGAAAGGCTGGGTAGGACGATGAGCTCTGAGAAGAAAAACCAGGAAAGAATGAGCCATCTGGAGTTGTTGGAGCAATTGAAATAGGTTGGGGAGCTGGTGAGGTTCCATAAATGGCCGCATGCGCAAAGTAAAGGCCGAGCGAAGGTGTTGGTCCGTCGAAAGGATGCGAAGTCAGATCAGGGCGCACTGAGAGTAATGGCACCCTGCCTCTAGCGAGTTGAACTTAAAGTCATGAGGCAGGTGGGAGGGAGTGGCATGTGGTCATCACGTGGTCGGCACCACGGAGGATCACTCTTGGTTGCTTTGCTCGATGTGTGTGCTCTACTAGCACCCCATCCACGGGAAAGGGAATAAATGAAATGGAGTACAGACACGTGGGCAGGAATTTGAAGTACATGGGTTCGTGGGAAAAAAATGGAAAAAATAGTGGTAATGTTTGTTACATAGGTTTGTTGACAAAAAACACAAAAAAAATTAGCATTCCTGACTTAGTTTTATTTAAAAGAAGGAATCGTGGACACAATAGAAATTGAAATTTATGAAATGAAAGGTTTCTCGACAGCATAATTTATACATAAAAAATATGTAGTTTTACAAAGCAGAGCCCTCATTCCATACTTAGCCAGTTTTTGGATGGCGAGTTCTCGGGATGTCGGGCTGAAAAATTGGGCTTCTGTTCTTTCGTGCCCTACAAAAAGAACTGATAGTTCCGCAATATAAAAACTGACAATCAGACTTGCGAACTATTAGAATTTTAAGGGCATCGTGTCCAAAAAATTTAGCATTCTCGAAATAGTACTCTTTACATATGTTTTACATACGCTCGTGGAAAAAAAACACAACAAAAATAGTAGTAATGTTTGTTACATAGGTTCGTGGAGAAGAGCACAAAAAAAACTAGCATTCCTGAAATAGCTTTTCTTAAAACAAGGGTTCCTGGACACAAGAAATTGAAATTTATGAAATTAAAGGTTCCTGGACAGCATAAATTATACATACCAAAGATGCAATTTTATAAAGCAGATATTTACTTTTATACATACAAAATATGTACTTTTATAGAGTATGGGGATGACATTTTATAGAGCATGCACGGAGCCTTGAATCCATACTTAGCCAATTTTTGCATCGCGGGTGTTCGGGCTGGTGGGCTGAAAAATGGGCCTCTGTTGTTCCGTGGCCTACAAAGAATACCCAAAGTTTCGCGATATACAAATTGACAAGCAAAGTTCGGACTATTTGAATTGTGAGGGCCTCTGTGGCAAGTAGTAAGAAGGATAGGTGGTAAAGATAAAGTAGTGAACACAATTTTATGACATTAATATAGAAAAAATAATAAAACGTCTTACATATTCCTGTAAATTTAAAGAAACATATGTGTGTGTGTGTGTGTGTGAAATATAATATGTGAAATTTGAGTGAGTGATTTACCGCATATGTAATTTTGAAAATGACCAGGCAGGGAAAAATATGCATAATTTATACATACAAAATATGTAATTTTACAAAGTAGATATTATTTTTATACATACGAAATATGTACTTTTATACAGTATGGGGATGAGATTTTAAAGAGCATGCATGGAGCCCTCATACCATACTTTGCCAGTTTTTGAATGGTGGGTTCTCGAGATGTGGGACTAAAAATTGGGCTTTTGTTGTTCCGTGTCCTACAAAAAAGCACTGATAGTTCCGCGATATACAAATTGACAATCGGACTTGGGCACTATTTGAATTTTAAGTGCCTCTTGTCAAAAAAATTTAGCATTCTTGTAGTTTTTTTTACATACGGTCACGGACAAGAAAACACAAAAAAATAGTAGTAACGCCTGTTACATACTTTCGTGGAGAAAAGCACCAAAAAACCAGCATTCTCGAATTAGCTTTCCTTAAAACAAGGGCTCCTGGAGAGAAGAAATTGAAATTTATGAAATTAAAGGTCCATGGACAGCATAAATTATACATACCAAAGATGTAATTTTTAAAAGAAGACATTTACTTTTATACATATGAAATATGTACTTTTATAAACTATGGGGATGAGATTTGATAGAGCATGGATGAAGCCCTGAATCCATAGTTAGTCAGTTTTTGCATCGCGGGTTTTAGGGATTGCGGGCTGAAAGATGGGCCTCTATTGTTTCGTGGCCTACAGAGAACACCCAGAGTTCCGCGATATACAAATTGACAAGCGGACTTCAGACTATTTGAATTGTAACGGCCTCTGTGAAAAACAGTATGAAGAACAGGTGGCAAAGATAAAGTTGTGAACACAAATTTATGACATATATGTGTGTGTGTGTGTGTGTGAAATATGATATGTGAAATTTGAGTGTGATTTACCGCATATGTAATTTTGAAAATGACCAGACAGGGAAAAATATGCATCAGAAAGGAAGAGAATTGAAATAAAATAAACAGAATGTTTTCACATTCAGCATAGTTGAAAATAAAAATGTAGGAACACATAAATATATGAGGAGACAAAAGAATAGTTTTATTTCGAATATATGAAAAAAATAATACTTTGTTACATATTCCTGGAAATTTAAATGCGTTTGTCATATAGATTGGGATTGGGGCTCCCACGGACCATAAGAGAAATATGTACAAAAATAGGACAGGAAAGAAGAAGTGGGACACGGTAGAGTGTAATACCTGAAAAGTAGAAATGGTAAGATATCAGACATTGGTTATAGATTTATATTTAGAAAAGGTAGAATACCTAGATTGATAAAGAAAGGACTATGACTATACACTTACAGGCATGGTACATATAAGTAATTTTGGTATTTACTTGCTGATGCGTATTCCTGTTGATTTTTGTGGCCAAACCACTTGAATAACTGGACTGGTAAACAAATGATGTATAGGAATGTTGCAAGAAGGAATTTTTCTATTTGTTTGTTGATGCATTTTCCTATTGGATTTCGTCGGAGACCGACTTCAAGTTCTCTTCAATATAGATTCTCAAGGGGGCGACGTCGATGTCATTCCAGATTTTAATGCTGAAAAGTTCATTTTCTAATTCCTTTAGATCAATAGAAAAATTACATAGAAACTGATGAATGTCTCCATTCTGCATCGAATAGCGGACTAGCCAGTTGTCCACGTCTTCCTCATGATATTCAAGAATCCTGTAAAATTTTTCTAGATACAAGGCCTTAAAATTATCAAGTTGTTTATCGAAATCTTGCTTGGTTAACACCAATGAGTTGACGATTAAGTTGGGGTCATGGAATTCGTTTGTCCTTCCAACTAAGTCTATTTTGGCCAGTTTTGTGACTAATGTTTCTTTCTTTGATATTGTTTGCTCACATGACTGGACGATAAGATATAGGTTCTTCACCTTTTCTTTCCAGCATGCTTCTAATTGAATGAGTTGTTTTGTGGGCAGGAGACCATGTTGTCTTCTTGTCGTTTCTAGCATGTTGTTGACATGAAAGGAAAAATGGATGATGGTGTGCAAATAGAAAGTTTCTTCATTTTTTAAATCCATCTGCAGAAGTTGGAGCAAGTTATGTGCCCTGCTTCCCACCGAATCCATATTTTGTGATGTTTCTTAGGCCTTAGTAATCAGTTCCATTCTTCTGTTGATATTTTTCTCCACATATCCTCTACAGGATGCGAGGAAGCTGGAGGAGCCTTTTAGATTTGTTGCAGGGGTGCAGGGAGTCAAAGGTATGGCTATTACCAAAGGACTTCCAAGCAATGGCATAGGAAACAAAGCTTCCTCTAATTCCTTAATCCAGTCCTTTAGTTTGGCATTCTCGGCCTCAATGACTCCAACGGAGTCATGAAGAGCATCTTTGGTTGCCATGTGAAGTTGAGAGATTTTCGACGCGTGCATATTGGCAAGGTCAAGTTCTGAACGATGTTTTCTTTTCTTATTTTTGACATCTTTTTTTTCAATAATTAATTTTTTTGATTCACTTTCAAAAACACCACTCTGGAATACGAAGGATTCATCTTCATCAAAAAATTCAGTATCAACTATGTCCATTGGGTAGCCATGTTGAA
>JASDQU011376578.1:12499-24287 GCA_032191745.1 Picea mariana
ATATTACTTCTTAATATGGACACGTGTGAAGGTGATGGAGACGGGGAAGAGCAAGCAAGGAAGCAATGGGAAAGTCTGAAAAGTAGTCGGACGGGATTCAAAATAAGTTTACAGGCGATAGCGAGGACAAGCGAGTTGAAAAATGCGTAAAACGTAAGAGGGCATGATGGTGCAGTTCAGCGGAGGGTTTGTATATTTGCGGAATTGCGGGAAACTGGGTAAGTATGGAAACTGTGATTTTTTGCAGGCTTCCAGGGAGCATAGCGAAGGGAAGCATGTACAGTCTTTGGATCGTGGGTTCTCGGGCTGGTGGGATGAAAAGTGAGCCTCTATTGTTCTGTGTCTTGTAAATAGTACCCAGAGTTGCCCGATTACAGTTCCGTGATATACAAACTGGCAGACGAACTGTAGGGGTGGGGGGCCCCAGGATGGTAATTTTCAAGTACTAAAATATGAATATTAAATAGTGATATTGTACAATTTAATTAAACAAAATTATGAAATGAGTCGTAAGGTTCGAGTCCGACTGCAACTGTAGATCACCAAAGTTTCAGGCGTCCGCGATATACAAAATGACAAGCAGATTTGCATGTTGGTCGGCTCAACATTCTACTTTTAGTGATTTTTGCGATATACAAATTGACACACAGACTCTAGGGTTGGCAGGTTCCTAGAAACGATCAATACATACCAAATATGCAGAGATCCCTTATTCCATACTTAGCCAGTTAGTTGAATTGTGGACTTGCGGGTTGTAAGTTGGGCCTTTATTGTTCCGTGTCCTGCAAATAGCACCCATAGTTGGGCGATATAGAAATTGACAAGCGGAGTTGCGGGCTGACTGGCTCATATTATAGCTAACATTAGTTTCAAGTACTAAATTATTAATAATGAATATTGATAGTGTACAATTTAATTAAAGAAAATTAGCAAAGGAGTCACAAGCTTCCAACTCGGGTCCAATTGCAGATCACCGAAGTCTTGGGCGCAATATTAGATGGACATGCAATGTTCCACTCCAACGTCTGAGAACCCGCGAGCATAGACATGGATTACCAAATTTTGGATGCAATATGTACACTTGGAACACGGGGAATGAGAGTTTGATAACACGTAGAGGGGAGCCCGCGGTCATAAAATTGGCTAAGGAAACCAAAGGGCTTGGTCGGACTCACAGTGCATATTTCATAATTCATGTGGAACACGAACTGTGTGGTGACCAGATCAGTATGTGTAGAAACCATGGAAAACTAAATATGTACCTTTATAAAGTATGGACATGAGATTTTACAGAGTATGTACGGATATCGCATTCCATAATTGCCCACTTTCTGGATCGTGAGTTCTCGCGCTGGCGGACTCAAAAAATATTTCTCTATTGTTCTGTATCCTACAAATAGCACACATACTTCCGCGAAATACAAATTGACAAGTGGTTTTGCGGGGTGGTTGAGATTTTATAGAGTATGTACACTTTTTTGGATTGCGGGTTCTCAGTCTGCCGAGGTAAAAAATGGGCCTCTATTGTTCCATGCCCTAAAAATAACATCCAAAACTCGGCAATATACAAATTGACAAGCGGATTTACGGACCAATACATACAAAATATGCATAGATCCCTTATTCCATACTTAGCCAATTAGTTCGATCGTGGACTTGTGGGTTGGCGAGTTGTAAATTGGGCCTCTAATGTTCCGTGTGTTGCAAACAACATCCATAGTTGGGCAATATAGAAACTGACAAGCGGACTTGCAGGCTTGCTGGATCAGCATAATATTTTTGTTGGATGGAGGACCTGCGGGTTAGCGTGCTCTAAGCACAAAACGAGAAAATAAAAAAACACAATTGAAAACAAGTTCAACAAATATAGAGTAAATGGAAAATTGTTTAGTATGGAACATGGACAGAGTTTGATAACACATAGAGGGGAACCCGCAGCCATAAAATTGGATAAGGAAACCAAAGGGCTCGGTGTGACTCGAAGTGCATATTTCATAATTCATGTGGAACACGAACTGTGTGGTGACCAGAGCAGTATGTCTAGAAACCAGGAAAAACTAAATATGTACCTTATAAAGTATGGACATGAGATTTTATAGAGCATGTACGGATATCGCATTCCATACTTGGCCACTTTCTCGATCGCAGGTTCTTGGGCTGGTGGGCTCAAAAAATAGGTGTCTATTGTTCTGTGTCCTACAAATAGCACACAGACTTCTGCGAAATACAAATTGAAAAGAGGACTTGCGGGGTGGCTGAGATTTTATAGATTATGTACACTTTTTTGGATCATGGGTTCTCCGTCTGCCAGGGTAAAAAATGGGCCTTTATTCTTCTGTGCCCTAAGAATAGCATCCACAACTCAGCGATATACAAATTGACAAGCGGATTTGTGTACCAATACATATAAAATATGCATAGATACCTCATTCCATACTTAGCCAGTTAGTTGGAGCACGCACTTGTAGGTTGGCAGGCTGTAAATTGGGCCTCTAATGTTTCGTGTCCTGCAAACAGCATCCATAGTTGGGCGATATAGAAAATGACAATTGGACTTGCGAGCTCGCTGGGTCAGCATAGTATTTATGTTGGATGGAGGGCCTGCGAGTTGACGGGCTCTAGGCGCAAAACGAGAAAGTAAAAAAATACAGTTGAAAACAAGTTCGACAAATACAGATAGAGTAAACAGAAAACTGTTTAGTATGGAACATGGACAGGAAAAAAGTGCACCTTTGCATGGATTCGTCTACATCTCTGGTTAGGAGTTCTTTGCAATGTGCAGTTATCCTGTTTGTTTCTATGAACAAAAGCACAAATCAAAAGGAATATGAACATAACTTAACATGTAAAGGAAAAAGGCAAGTACTATGTACAAATACTAAAAAAACTAGAATAAGATGAATAGAGAAACAAACAGTTTTTAGAAAGATGTACCTTTTTTTTTTCTTTTTTGCATAATGTATATTGAACATTATGTGTAGAATTCACGGAAAACAAAGAAGCTGGATAATTGTTTTGTTTATTTCTTTTTATTTTTTTTTTGTTTTTTTTTGCAACAAACTATACAAATATGCTTTGAAACATAGAAATATCACTTTGCAATATGTTTGATGTATATCTCATAATTCAAGTGCAATACCAATTGTATCGTGATGAGACCAATATGTGTCTAAGATAAATATATTGTATTGAGGAATGGGCACATCGACCAGACATGGTCAATAAGTGCATTTTTCACATGGCTTATGTTGTTCAAAATAAAGGGGAGACTATATTTGCACATGTAGTTTTCCAATTCTTTTGTTCTGTCACTATTTTGTAGCATGTCAATATTGAAGTCTCCTACAAGTACAATGGGCCCGTTAAGATGGAAATGGGCCAATGCATTAGAAATAACATATACTATATTGGAGAATGATGCATGGGGAGCAGCATACAGATTCAAAATTGTAACTTATGTTCCATGGAAGAAAATTTTTGCAAGAACAACTTCAACATTCGTTTCTTCGATATGTATATGGTCCAAAATTGGTACATGTTTTTTCACCAGTATCATCACCCCATGTCTAATGTAACTTGATATGAAATTGTGATTTGGGAATTGTTTGTTCTGCATGCATAATGCCATGTGTGTTTCCTGCAAGCACAGAATATCAGATTGCATTGTATCATAGTCATTCAGTGTATCATCCATGTGTGCATTTAAGATGCATGCGTTAAGTGACAGAATCGATACAAATGAATTTGTTTGTATGAATTGGTAATCATAGTGTAGTTTCCATTTTGCGATGGTCCTCATTCGTTCGATTTCAATATCAACTTTATGTTTCACTTTGAAGTTATCTTTTGTGAGAGGACTTAGTAAATACAAGGAGTCTATGTTTCTTCCATGGGAGATTGTTGTGTATACAAGTCCATGTATCCAAATTCTAGCAGGTTGGAATGCAACATGATCAAGTGTTAGTCCTTGTGATCTATGGACTGTACATGCACATGCAAGTTTAATCGGAAACTGTTTTCAAATCTTCAGTCGACCTGTCTTTGTTGATGTCGATATTGGCTTTGATATTCGCAAAACAGGGGTCCAATTGCTTCCATTGTTTGAAGTATATAGAAAAGACAACTTGTTTTCTTGTCGCTTGCCTATATGCGGTTCATGGAACTTAATCCAAAGGACATCAAGTTTTTATGTTTTCATATAGCCTTTGAGTATTCCATCTGCACCATTGACCAAGCCATCCTGTGAATCATAGTTACAAGCATATATTTCAACCAACATTTCTAATTTGAGGACAAGCTGAGAAGGTAAAGTGATTGTATGTTCATGACGTGGCACATTTCCATGGTTTTCTTCTTCCAGATCAATTGGATTGATGATGATATCATCGCCAGGCATGGTCAATAGCATGTGGTTGTTATGCATTGCAACATCCTTATTTATGTAAAATAGGTAAGGGAACGTAGGGTCTTTTGGTGTAGGCCGCAAGCACCTGGAATTGATATATGTTAAGTCATCATCTGTTTGGTTGTTTGTGCGCATTCTATTCAAAATTGCAATGAATGTTTCATCTGTCTACCGCATTTTAGTATGCAACTCAAAGAATTTAATATTGTCTCTTCAGAAGTCATGGGTGATTGTTTCCATGTTAACGGTAGGTTGTTCAAATATCAAAGAATCTTGGATGGATTGTGCCTGGTAAAGATCCCCACAGAAAACCATGTCAATGTTTCCAAAGTATTTCGTGTGCACATATTTTATGCTTCTTAGTCGGTTATCAATGGAATACAAGAACTGAATACCAATCAAAGATGCTTCATCTATAAAGACAAGTTGGAGTTCCTCATAAAGCTTAGACAATGTATCCAACATTTTCTTGCTAAGTGGAAGAAACTGTGACTTGTTAAAAGGCATCAAAAATGCAAAGTGGACCGTTGTTCCACCTACATTATATGCATATTTTCTTGTGTATGCAACTATTAGGCCCTTTGGTTTCATGGGATCAGACGAATTGTTTGAATCATAGATTTGTATAAGCATTTGGAACAGTGATTTCGCTATGAATGTCTTCTGTGTTCTTGCTCCGCCTGTAAGGAACAAGTGCACAGTATTGTCCATGTTCAAGCATTTTTTAAGAGCAACGTCCTTTAGAATTGTTTGTTGTTCGCGATTCAATAGACGTCTTATTTTGTGGTATTCATTATTTTCAAATAGGAAAGGATGTTTTGTGACTTGAAAACCAAGATTGATGCGTTTTTCACTTCCACCTGTTGGAGGACAAGGAAAATCCGCTTGCAAGTCATAAGACTCAAAAGGAGTTCTGGTTGTTTTTCAGTTTGTGAATGTATGATCATGGTCGTAAGGGTTTTCTAGCTCATTAACTACAACTTCTAGATCACCCCATGTTGGATTAACATTGTAGGTAAATATAGCTTCATTGATGTACACTATACTCTCAGACGCAACATATGCAGCCTCCCATGTAGGGAAGTTATGTTTTAATGTCTCTTCGTTTTCATGGAACGAAATGCACAATAACATTTTCTCTCTACAATAGTTTTCATAGTCACAATGTTTATTGTATTTGACAAACTGTATGACAGAGGGTTTTTTTCTTTTTGATATGGTTGCACCATTTTTTTTGTAATGCGATACGAATTATGCTAATCATATATGCCTAATAGGAGATAGACGCTGGAGGTAATAATCAACAATAGAGTGACATAGCACGTCTTCTGAATTGTCAGGCTCTTGTTGTAGCAAAACCAGTGGTTTAAGGACAAATGTGTGTTTTTCAAGTGGAGATGTGTTTATGAAGACACATTTTCTTGAACTACATGTGAGGGGCAGGGAAAGTGAAATGTGAACTTCTTGTTGAGTAGACATTTGTTGAAGATTAACCAATGTATTTCCAAGTGGGTGTATCATTTGTATGGAATCAATATGACTTCTTTCATGTTATTTGTGTATTCTTCTGAACGCACTTGTCATAGATTTGTCAACCTTTGTCATATACGAAGTACAGTAAGATGTTGCAACATGTGCATTGAGCATGTATTGTGCATCTGTATTTGCTTTCCACATAACTGGCATGTCCTTGGAGAAACTGTTGTTCCATATGGGAAAGCTTTCATTTGAGGAAAATTGTTGGTTTCCTAAGCGTACATTGTATGGCTTGGATGTACTCATCTTCTGATAGATTTACCTCTGTCAAGAAGGCATCGAAGCTCATCAACTCGTCGAACTATCCTTCTTCTAGAAATGCGAACAACGATTTACATTTCTCAACAACAACATTGTCCTCTAAACTAAGTGGCTCAATGATTCTTGTAGCTCTCATTGGCAACACATGAAACTTGTATCTGCAATGCGAGTTTTTTCGTTTTCTACAACTTCTTGTATGGTAATGTCTATGGACTTTGGCAAGTTATGGATCCAAATGATTTGTGTTGCATGTTACGTATTTATCCACAAATTGTTAAATTTATGAATTGCTATCAACTCCATAAACTAGTGCACCCTCTATCCATAACAGTGCATGGTCATGCTCATTTCTCCTATTTTGAAACTCAGTTACCAAAAAGTAATTCGATATTTTTCCGAAAAACGTTTCATCATGGAATATCAATTGTCTCAAAGAATTTATTCTATGTCTATAGTAGTGAGTACATGTTATTGGGTCTTTTCTTATGAGGTAGTCAATGTCATTATTTTCCAGGGCACCGGTTTCTTTCTCACGTTTCCTCTTCTTATGCAGGTCATATACGGAAGCTACCAACGGATCCCAACAATGGTCTACACTTGTAAATGTGACAAAAAATGTTGGCGGGCCCAATTGTTGGATCATTGCAAAAATATTTTTTTTGTTTTGTTGCAAATAGTCAGGGGAGGTGAGAATGTTTTTGAAATCTATGTACCCAATATCAGATTTTAGAATTTTTTCCAAGTGTACTTTGTACTTCATGTCCTTGGCCAGCAACTTTCTTCCTTGTAACTGGCCTTTTCTTATTCGGACCCACATGCAGGAGAGAACTTTCTCTATTACTATGCGCATTGTTTTGAAAAACAAATTTGTTATGTGACAGGAGAAGCAACCACTTGAATGTAGCAACTCCCATCGGACTATTTTATGATAACTGAATCGTTCTGTGATATCAGTGCCACGTGCATCTCCATAGAAGAGTGTTGGAAAGTTCTTTTCCTCAACGAATTTGTCCTTGAATATTCCAAGTGGACGATGCCCCTCAGTAGGTGCAATTTCAACAATCTTGTCTTGCAAATCACGAATGCACTGTGAATCAGTGAATCCATGCACCAATGTCTCAACAGGCATTTCATTCTCTGATTCATCACTTGTATCAAATTCACTAGGATTTTTGAAAGTGTCTGCAAAGTTGCCATCCTCTTCTACAAGAACATTGTTCTAGTTGTCATTTATACAAATGTTTTGTGCTTTGTACAGGGCCTTCGAACATAATTCCTTTAATGCTTTCATAATAGCATGCACACGCACTTTGCCTGTCTGATAGGCATTTTTGTATCGCAAGCATCTTTTCAGAGCCACGACAATTGTCATTGTATTGTTAATGAAGTGTGGCAAGTCTCTTTTCACAACATCTAGTTGAACAAGCACATTAATAATTGATCATGTTAAGCCCATCTGGGGTCATTTATAGCCCCAAGGCCTAATTTGAGCAAATGCAATTCAGAGAGAGACAAGTCTGTCCTCAAGTTCTGTAAGCGCACTTACATATGGTAGTGGTGCATTACATCTTGTTTGGTCAGGGGTTGCAACTTGTGACAGTTTTCCATTTTCAAGCGACCGTTTGCATGGAAGACAAATTTTTCCACTGGAAAATGATTTCTCGTGCGCTGTCAACTAGAGGTATTATGCTTGCAAAGCAGCCGTGAAAGACTTGTTGTTTTTTGAGAAATTTAGTTTCTCACAAATTTCACATGCAATGGAAGGAGTATCTTTAATTTTTTTCATGTACGTCTCTCTTGCATTTTTCTTTCGCAGGGAAGTATGGGTATAAATTGTTTCCTTGTTTTCATTGCGAGTAGTCCATGGTGTTATTGCTAGCCCACGAAATGTGACGGTTGCATGACCATTCTGGGATATGCGACTGCGCATGTTTCTGTTGTTTTTTGCATGGACAAGTTTCTTTAGATTTTGATATGTGGCTTTCTCTCTAGTAGGAAGCATGGCAATGTATTTCTTTCTCTCACGCATGACCTTTTTCAAGTTGTGGTAACTTACTCTATGTTTCTTGCCCAAGGGCACGATGAGCTGATGGAAATTGGGATGAATTTCACTCTGACCCAGGTGTTGATAACCTAGTCTATGTTTTTTGTTCAAGGCCTATGTGGCCTCATCACAACTGGGACGAATTTGACGCATAGTTGTTTTCAAGTTGTGATAACTTACTCTACGTTTTTTTGTTTAATCCCTGTATGGGCTCATCACAACTGTGATGAATTTCACGCATCATTTTTTTGTTCAAGCCCTCTATGGCCATATCGCACCTGGCAAGAGTTTCATTCTCACTAAAAATCATGTGCGCATATGCAGATTCAATGTTTTTTGGGTGGCATGGACATCCAACCCTGAACCATCGATATGCCGAAGAAAAGTTTCATAATGGATATGTGTTGTATGTGTTTTCAACGAGAGGATGTCAAATGTTCGATCGTAATTTGAATCAGTAAACCAGGAATGGATAGTGCCATATGGCAATGCCAACCAGACCTAGATATTTACTCTGAATATCATAGACAGCCATTGGAAATAGAATCTGCAACCCTCCACATTCCCTTTTTCATATGGAAGCACCATGTTTACAAGGTATTCCTCCCAAGTTCCAACTATCGGCATATTTTCCAGGAGATATGGAAAAAGGTGTTGATGCAAGCACCTAAAAGCCTATTGGTTGTCGTCTACAATTACATTGAAAAAGGAATACACGATGTAAAGCCGCAATGACTGCACATCAAACTCAGCTGCTACCAAACAACAAATTGCATTAAACAGACTATCTCCACAGTTAGACACAACATTTTTTGTCAGCTGTAAACCATGGCAATCTATGCGATGCATAATCTATTCCCACTGTGATTCAAGGTATTTTCAAAAGAGAGACAAGTAAATATGAGGTACTTCAACATTGAATATGGACATTTTTTTGTACAGGAGTGGTTCATAATGACCACTGATAGCATTGGCATCATGGAACAAGATGCAATATGGATTGTCAGAGGCAGCTTTGTTGAATAGTAGATATCTTATTTTTCTTGTCAATGACCATATTCTAACCAATATATTGAGCCAGTTAGACAGCCACCGTATACAAAATGTGTCTCCCCAAAGTCCCCTCTCATGTGCAGGTAGAGATGGAGATGTAGACAACCGCATCTTTCAAAAATATGTAGCGACATCTTGTATTCCTTGCAACTGCCGAAGAAAATCAGATTCTAGTTCGTATTCATAGGAGTTCAATGCCTCTGCGTCACCATTTTTCAAACATGCCAAGAAATAATCTATCAATCCATTGTGCAACTCGATCGATGAATACCGGAAATGCAGCAGAAACTAGAATGTATCTAAAAGGTAATCCATTGCAGTATACGATAATGCATCCAATCTAAAGAGGCCATTTCTATGCAAATCCATGTCAATGTTGCCATGTATAATGGACTGTGTATCTATTTCATACCACTCAACATCTATTACTTCTTCCATCTTCTCAACTTTGATTTTGAAGTTGTTTGTTAGATACTTTCACTTTGTCTGAAAACAGAGAAAAGAGGGAAAAAAAAATAATAGCACCCCCCAAAAAAAAGGAAATCAAAATAGGAAAACTACAAGCCCAAAACTAGGTACCAAACATAAGAAACAACGCAAATAAATAACACCATAAATTTACTCGGCAGAAAGACAACAGGTGGGCGCAGTTTTCCAACCCACAGAATAAAAGTATTTCCTGTGTCTACACTCCGGCTGATGGTCCCCTCTTCTAATAGCTTCAAACTACTCTTCGAGAACCCCTTCGCATTGCAATTTTCCAAATAGCTATGAACGTCGCAACCAGCATATGAAGACGCATGGTTTCTAGGAACAGAAATTAAGAGCACAGACAAAGATGGTCTGCAATAGAATTTGGAAGCAGGGACCCCCACCATTGAAAAACAATAACAGGGAAACATACCTGTCAACGAGGGATGACAAGAGGCCAGCCCCGAAAAATGGAAACCACAATAACAGGTCCAACATCTTGCAAAGTTGAAGAACAAAAAACCAATGAACAACCACGAAGATGTCCAACTGCAACTACAAGACCTCAACTTTGCAAAGTTGAATCAAACAAGAACAACAATCATGGAACCAAGCAGCGAACAAGCATCAACCACTGAAGCAGCAATGTCGAGCACAAAAAAAATGGAACAAAATTGTATCCCAATGCATTTTCACAATAAACATTTAACCTGTCAGGTAAACACTTAAGACTGTCAGGACCGCCTAAGGGCCTAGCCCTGTACAAACATTTAAGAAAAAATGCAGCATGGCAGGCCTGTTCTCTCGAAGCGCGCAACAATAAAACAAAAATCACACATACTAATATGATAGAAAATGTATTTTAGTTAGCAGAAATTGCTAAAGGAAACATTTGAACTAATGCTAGAATTAATCCACCTTCGACCATTGCATAAGAAAATATATGATTCTAAAAGACCATATACGATGAAATACTTTGGATATGCCAACATATATAACATTGGGAATAGAGAAGATGGAAAAAAGACCTCCAATCCGTTGTCCAATCACATCTTGAGAAACATGGTACTTTTTATTATATAAAAATCGACAGAAGATGTCTGACTACCATCAAAAAAATGGAACGAAATTGTATTCCAACACACTTGTACAATAAACATTTAAGACTGTCAGACCTGTTAGGTAAACACTTCAGACTGTCAGGACTGTCTAAGGGCCTAGCCCTATACAAACATTTAAGAAAAAATGCAGTGTGGCAAGCCTCTGTAATGTTCCTGACTTGGCTAGTCTAGGAAACGCTGCTAATGTGTGTGTAGGATCAAAGGTTTACAGCATATAAATGATCATACAAATAATAAACGCAACAAAGGACTGAAATTTTTGTATTATGATATCTCTGTGGATTACAAAATGGTCGAATGCGGTTGAATAACTGACAATACTCGACTAGATAAACATACAAAGGATCTTAGCCGGAATATAAATAAGCAACTGCGGCTGAATAAAATAACAACACTCGGCTAGATCAAAGACAAAAGGATCTTATTCGGAATACAAATAAGCAACTAAAAGATAATACCCGGAATATGGGAGCACTACGGAATCAATGAAGAATGATGGAAGACCTAGATGACCTTCCCGGTGACTAGGGTGTGTCTTTCAACACCGAAATCAGCCAACTGGTGTCTTCCTCCTGGAATACACTGAACTATCTCTCCTGAGATGCACCTCTTCTCCTCAATGACAAGTCATAATCTGCATAATGATGAATTAGGTCGCTGAACCTTCCTTTATAGCTTTCCAAAACCCTAAATCATGATGAAACCCTAAATCACTGCTGAAACCCTAATTCACTGTTGACTTCTATTTTAGCTCATAATGACTTAAAAGCATTGTTAACCCTTGTTAGCTCAATGTCACTTTTTGAATATAACACCTGTGACTAGAGTGACCTCTAGTAACCCTGTTTACCCCTCTTTGGCCTTGGCTATAGTCTAACGGGGTGGTTTAGACCATTA
>JASDQU011376580.1:4049-24268 GCA_032191745.1 Picea mariana
AAGTAAAAATTAAATAAGAAGATATTAGCAAGACCACCTTCAGTACAAGGTATGGTCATTATGAGTTCACAGTGGTACCATTTGGGTTGTCAAATGCACCAGTTGTTTTCATGTGCTTAATGAATGGTGTTTTCTGAGAGTATTTGGACAAGTTTGTCATCATCTTTTTGGATGACATTCTTATATATTCCAAGTCAAAGGAAGAGCATGAACATCATTTGAGGATGGTGTTTAAAGTATTAAGGGAGAGTCAGTTATATGCCAAATTGAGAAAGTGCTCATTTTATCAGAAACATATTCATTATTTGGGGAATATCATTTCAAAGGATGGGATAATAGTGGATCCTGAGAAGATAGAGGCCATTAGAGAATGGTCAGCACCGAAGAATGTGGCAGAGGTGAGATCATTCATGGGTCTTGCAGGCTACTACATAAGATTTATTGAAGGATTCTCAAAGATTGCAAACCCAATCACTTCTTTGGAAAGAAAGGGAGTGAAGTTTCAGTGGACACTGGATTGCGAGAAAAGTTTCCAACACTTGAAACAATTATTGACAAGTGATCCAATATTAAGGATCGCGGACCTAGAAGAAGACTTCATCATATGCACCGATGCATGTAATGAAGGACTTGGTGGAGTCCTCAGTCAAAATGGATTTTCTATATGTTATGAATCAAGGAAGTTGAAGGATCATGAAAGAAACTATGCCACTCACGATTTGGAGTTGGAAGCCATAGTGCATGCCTTGAGGAAATGGAGACACTACCTCATGGGAAAGAGGTTTGAGCTAAGAACAAACCACAATGGTCTGAAATATTTATTTGATCAGCCAAATCTAAATTCTAGACAAAGTAGATGGTTAGAATTTCTAAGTGAATATGACTTTTATATAAAGCATATCAAGGGAAAAGAGAATAAAGTGGCTGATACACTCAGCGAGAAGGTGCATGAATTACATGCTACAACCATTATCATGTACCAAACTGATATTAAAAGAAAAATTCTAGAGGTTGCAAATGCAGATTTGTAGTACAGAGAATTGGTAGCAATGCTACAACAGGGTAAGATGTTTCAGAAGGTGTATAATTATAAGTTGGGAATAGATGGAATACTGTTGCGCAAGAACATGATTTTTGTTACAAATGTCCAGGACTTGAAACGTATGATTTTGCATGAAATGAATAATGTTCCTTATGTAGGGCACCCTAGATATCATAAAACTGTGGAAGAGATCAAGAGCCATTACTTTTGGCCAGGTATGAAGAAAGAGATCGCCGAGTACATCGCTAGATGTATGGAATGATAGAAAGTGAAAGATGAGAATAGGCACCCAAAAAGGTTGTTGCAACCTTTAACCATTCCTGAATGGAAGTGGGAAGTGGTGAAAATTGATTTTATTATGGGATTTCCTAGAACATGCAAGCTACATGATTCGATCATGGTGGTGGTGGACAAGCTTACAAAAGCTGCCCATTTTATTCCACTGAACACTACGCACAAGGTAGTAGAGGTTGCTGATATTTTCATGAAGGAAGTGGCACGATTGCATGGGATTCCTAAAACAATTGTGTCTGACAGAGACATGAAATTCCCCTTGAATTTCTAGAAAGGATTGTTCAAAGGATTTAGAATGAATTTGAACTTTAGTACAACTTATCATCCCGAGTCTGATGGACAAATAGAAAGGGTGAACAGGGTGATAGAAGATATATTGAGAATGTATGTGATGGACAATCCATCGAAATGGGAAGACTACCTACACTTGGTAGAATTTGCATACAACAATGGGTATCGGGCATCATTGAAGATGAGCCCATTTGAAGCACTTTACAGCAGAAAGTGTAATACTCCAGTGAGTTGGGATAATCCAGCTGATAGGATAGTAGTTGGGCTAGAGTTGCTCAGGGAAATGGAGGACCAAATGAAAAAAATTAAGCAGAACTTAAAAGCTGCCCAAGACAGACAGAAAAGTTATGTCGATAAGAACATAACCCACAGAGAATTCAAAGTGGGTGATCATGTTTTCTTGAAAGTGAAAGCTAACAGGAGTTCCCTGAAGTTGGGAAGCTGCACCAAGTTGGCAGCCAAATTTTGTGGGCCTTTTGAAATACTAGAGAGGATTGGTCCAGTTGCTTATATGATTACATTTCCTGCATCTATGTATGTTCATAATGTCTTCCATGTATCATTTCTAAAGAAATATATGCATGATGCTAATCATGTTACTGATTGGAATGTGATTCAGGGGGAGCAAAAAGGCGCTTTTCAAGTGCATCTGGTGCGCATTTTGGACTGAAAAGTAAAAAATCTCCAGAACCAAGCCATAGGGCCTGTAAGGGTTCAATGGACCTGGTACGGTCCTGAGGATGCTACTTGGGAGCATGAAGATACAATGCAGACAGAATACGAGCATCTTTTTGAAGATTTTTGAAAACTATGTTATATATGGGTGTCCTATGCACTAAGGACAATGCATAAATAAGGGGAGGGGATTGTAATATCGCTCGGCCGAACACAATTGTAAATGTAATATAAATATACTTAAGATGGCGAGTTATTTTGACCTCATTTGGTAATGCACATCATGTGGCATAGTGCATGCATGAACTGCACAGTAAAATAATGTAATATGCATATTCCAGGATACTGTGCGCAATATGGAGGCCAACGAGCCTCGTGTATATGATATGTGTTATAGGCTGGTGAGACGAATATTATAAGCTGGGATGCTTATGTTTTGGTATTAGGTCGGAATGCCTAGATGTCAAAGGGCATTGCGCCTACTTTGTACATGACTCATGATTAATATAAAATACATCGCTACATGAAGAATGACCACAATAAAAGAGATGGGGGACTGAACTTCACCAGTTAGGGAAAGGGAGGGCCAAAAGTCAAGGGGATATTATATTAATATTTTCTAAAGCATAACGTATGGATAATTATTTTATCCTAAGTTATAATGGTGGGGACAAGTGAACCAAATTAACTTTTGATATGACAAGTGTCAGGTTGGGGACATGCATTCATATCATGGGGGACTTAGCTCATTTGGTGACTTTTCACAGGATAACTTACCAGCAGCCTGACCATCATTCTCACCATCACTTTCACGAAGAGTTCACAGTGATTCCTTTCCACACTCAGCTATCTAGTCAATGTTTTCGTGACCATTTTCACTCACACATTATGTTATCCTTGAGACAACCATTATGGAGCCTATTCCCGTAGCCCTTTTCGGTTGGTGTACCTGGTTATCTTGGAGTGGGATTGAAGAAACGGGTTGTCAGGCTCGTGAGAAATTCTTTGAGCGAGAGAATTGTTGGGGATTGATTCCTGAAGGTGCTAAACTGAAGCTAGAGTGCTCTGAGACTTCCAGTATGACCTGTTGCTGAAGCCCTGGAAGGAAAGTGGGGCAGCCGAGGGACTATTTAGCAAAGAAGGGGCACATTTCCTTGGGTGGGACAGGCATGTGGGGAATGAGAGGTTATAGGTTGTTAGTTGAGTGAGCACCTGAGACAGAGTCTTTCCTGTTGTCTAAGAGCCTTAGCCTGGATAGGAACCCTTTACCCTGGGTGGAGTTCAGTCCCAGCTCGGGGGTGACTCACTGTTGAAAGTGATGAACAATGTAGTCTATGGCTGGGAGGTTCATCGATGGTCTGTACATAGTTGGTGAAAATATTTCTAAGATAAGTACCAATTGTATGATAAAATGATATGTTGCTTTGTTATTTACATGCCTATGTTACGGTTTATCATATATGTGATTATAATTGCATGTATGTTTATGGGTAATTCCCTATAAATGTCGCATATCTGTAGTTACTGTTATTTCAGTATAAAATTCATATGTTTCAGAAAGTAATTGTTTGTTTATGTTTATATGTAAAGCTTCTGCAAGAATGTTGTATGTATATGTTTTAGTTGCATGCAGTTTAAAGAGTAAATTTATGTGGCATAGCTCAGTTGACTACTTGGTATGTTACCATATGTTCCGTAGTAAGGGAATGAAAGCATTCCCTAGAGTATCATGTTCCAGCATGTTGTGGTTGGGAATGTTACCGACTGGTGTTAGAGCATGAGTGGTTTCTCTGGAGTGGCATACTCCGGCCTGCAGGTGGTCAGGGGAACATTACATATGGGACAGGGTCTTTCACTATTGGCAAGGGATTCTGATCTTTCGTTTCCTTAATGGTATTCATTGCATGCTTAGTAGGATTCTCTACTCTGGGAGGCTGAGAAAGAATGTTAGACTCTTCTATTTTCCTCTTGGACCGAAGGTTGTATTATTTGGGACTGGTATTGGCCTTTTCTCCCTTTCTTAGATCATTTATTTGACTGTTCAGGAGGGATTCCTCATATATGGATTGAGTCAAATGGGGAAATGGAGAGGTGTCTCCAATATAGTGAATTTTAGGGTCAAGCTCCTCTTCTTCCCTTTCCTCATCAATAACAAGGTTATTTTGAAGGGAGTCTGGATTTTTTGATCACTTCTATTTCTATCCCTCTGCTCCTTTGACATAATCTGAGGAGAATTTTTATTCGGCCTCCTGAAGCTCCCTTTGTTATCAATATTTAGGACATTCTTATAACCTTGCTTCCCTTCGAATTTCACCTTCTTCATTTCTACAGACAGGGAATTCACCATCTTGGTTAATTCATCTACTTGAGGGTAGCATGTATAAGAACTAGAGGTTGAGGCCTCAGATCTTCCTCTTCCTCTGTCTCTGTCAGCTTTGCTCCTAAGTCTATCAACTACCAATACATTGGATTCTACTTCCAAGGCTGCATCTTGCATATGAGCCAAGGAAGTAGCTCTTTTTTCCCTGAGCAGGAGGTAGAAATAAAGGTCAAAAGAACTAGCATAAGTGATTTTGGTAGAGGCTTGTATAGGCTTTATCTCAGCAGGGATCTTATTGTACATCTTGTTGAATATTTTGGAGAAATCATAAACATATTCTCCCTCTTTTCTCTTCAGGGACCCAAACTTTGTGATATAATACATAAAATATTTTTTATCCCCTCACTACCTCAGGAAAACATCATCTAAGGATTCAATACCAGCAATATATCTAGGGTTTAATCCCCTAAACCACTTCCTAACCTCACCATCAAGGATTTGGACAAAGACTCTCATCCATACATCTTCATTTTCAATATTTAGATTGTCTGCATAACTGTAGAAGGTAGCAAGGTGCTCTTCAGCAGTTATGTCTTCTTCTTCGGTGAACTTAGGCATATATTTTAGGTAATCCCCAAAAGGGAGAGAGTTCATCATATGAGGAAGGACTAGAGGGGCGTATCTTGTAGCCACTATGGCATCCATTCTATTTCCAGGGGGATTAGCACCTACCATAGGGATATGAGGTGGAGGAGAATTAGGAGGAGAAGGGCTTTGAACTGGGGAGACTAGGACTGAGCCTCTAGGAGGAAAGGGAAGCAACAGAGGATTCGAAAAAAAGGCCAAAGGGCCTGAAGGAAAATAGGTTTCTCCATCTGTAGCAGCAACAACAAGATGAGGAGTGGTAAAGCCTGGGGTGGGAAAATATTCAGACATGCTGGGTTTAAACCATGGTACAATTTTAAGAGAAAGAGGAGTGACAAGGGTTTCTCCCTCCAATCCCAGACCAGGAGGGGAAAACTCAACAAGAACACTCCCAAAATTTAAATTTCGGGAAACTCCAACAAAAGGTATAACAGGGGAATGAGAAGCGGAAATTGGAGCTTCTAAAGAAGGATAGTGGAAATTATCAGAAATACCTGGTTCAACAGTAGAAGTACCTTCTCAGAGGGACTTTCCCTTTCTTACAATTTTCTGTGGGTCAGCTTCAGGTGTTACTAAAGGCAGCTATGGAGTAGAACTCTTGTGTCTGCTTCTAGAAGCCATAGCTGAAACAATGGAGTTGCTAGTGGATCCGCCTCAATGGAGTCACCACAGTGGAGTCGCCAGGTGCACAGTTGCAATCTTTAATGTACTAAGTTATGATGCACCTTCAGAACTAGTAATATTTGTCATTCAATCCTAGGGAAAATCTTCAATTTCGTCCCCGGCAATGGTGCTAGAAATGTTAGCACCAAAAGTCACCTCTGGATTGCAGAAAAGGTAAGCCCAGTACCCATCAGTTTGTCTGTCACAATGAATAAATTTAAGGGTGGTCTAATGGACACAGTCTCAAGATTATATCGTTCTAACTCATAAAAATGGGTTGGCACGCATAGGCAAGTGAGGTATTGATCTAACTTCAGTCAGTAAATTGAAGTGTGGTGGTGAGTAGGGGGAAGAATTTGAGGAGAATGAAATGGTCTGCTATGGACATCTGTTCTTCTAGCAGCCTAAGGAGGAAAATATTCAAATACAAGATCCTCTTGAATTCAGAATTTCAAGAAACTGAAACCGCTATGATAGTACTACAATCAAACATACATTACAATACAGTCATAGTGACCCGACTGGATAATCCATGCTCAAGCTCTCAACATCAGAGGAAAAAGAGAACACAAGAAACTGGTTAAAACTGGTTGTAACATCACCGTGATCAAACCTCCATCACAAAAACACAACTACCCTCAACTGGATCCTCCATGCCCAAGTGTTTTAACGCAACAGTTACACAAAGATGAAAGGAAACTGACTTTCATTAAACAAGAAGTCTCAAATACATATCATAACCAGAGAACCAGAGGCTTTGCTAAAACTTTACAAATAGAGAGATTAACTCAACCATCAACACTTACAAAATATAAAACATGAGTATATATACTCAGAACTACTAACGTCCCCGAGGAACGCAATTGGACCCTTGCATTCAAAGCTTTGTGTTTCTTCTCCTTATTTCAAACTGCACAGGCTTTCCATTGTCAGACGCAAATCTAAGAAAGTATGGGCTTTGTAGGAAAATTTCATGACAGGGTGACCTTGGGCTGAAAGCCCACCTCCACGACTGGTGCTTCCATGCTTCCTATTTATGGTTGAAAATAGTTTTCAAACACCTTCTTCGGGCTTCATTCACTGCCCTTATTGGGATCAGGATGAGCCCAAGCATCCATGAATTCTCTTAGGTGGTGCTCCTAACTTGTTGAGTTAAACCTAGCACCTTGAAACCATGTTGCCTTCCTCTGCTGTTAATACAAATAGTCTTGACCCCTTTGGCGTGTTTGTTTACAACCGCCCCATGTGACTACGGGTCGTGACCTCATGCTTGTCCCACATGATGTTTTGGGGTTTCTCATTTCAGGAGTTTTCATCCCATCTTGGCTTCAATATCACGATGCCCAAAATCGTGAAACAGTCGCTGAGATCGACGGTTAGACTCGCTTAAAAATGGATGTCCACGATCATTCCATTGACAATAAAAAATGTTTAATATGCGATGAGAACTAGCCCATTTTCTCGGACCTTCTTCCTTTGTGACCGGGCGCTAGGACCGTGGCCCCAATTTATAAGAGCTTTCACGATTTTGCATTTCGGGAGAAAGAGATGTTTCTCCTGGAAACCTCTGATTCGTGAAATCACGAAATAAGGATTCTGAATTTCGGGGCTTCGGGCTATGGGTGCACTTGGCGACGAGAACCCCAAACTCCCAATTTCCAAAATCACCGAATTCAAATCAACAGCCCTCTGCTTCTCACAAATATACGGCCTAGATCTTCCCCTTCGTGAATCGGGATTTCACAATCCTTGATGCATAATCTCTCAACATTTGAAATATCGATTCCCATGCTTGCTTGATTCCATATAAGACCACTCTCAGTGTTGCGGCCAACAATAATGAAGACTTGGACGACACGACTAGGACTTGGGAAAAAACAAAGACTCGGTAATAGAGGAAAAAAGAGAAGTAATCAGCCATAGGGGGAACAGAAAAGCTCGTGGCTGATATCTCTCAGGAAAACTTTGACAAGGAAAACCAATCGACCAAAGGATGAAATCAAACAAGAAAGGAAAATATATGCCGGGAGGAGAAATCTATGATCGGGTCTACACAAAAGGGTGGAAAATATAGGCAAAATCATAGACCTAGGCCAAAATCACCACCCACCAGAACATGACAAGCTTAATTGCTAACACAAATCGTTGGTCAAACTTTTTCAATGGTATCCCCTTGCTTGGATCAAATATTATCATTTTTTCCTCCCTAATCTTATACATAGGAAGAAGGTCTCAGTATTATGTCTTGTTTGAAGGTTCAAGAACCTAAGTATAATTCATTTCCCTTTATCCAAACTTCAATTTAAGAAAAAAATGTGTGAGATTTATTAAAATAAACCTCTTAACATATAATGACAGTAGATATTATACTAAACCTTGTTGAAAACTAAGACAAACTAATTTTAAAGAAGCATATTTTTTGTAAACCTATCCCTCTCTAAATATATCAACATATCTTTTGATCATTCCAATCTCGTATCGCGCCATGTTCTTCAATGATACGACTATACCTCATCACGAACTTTTGATTGTCTGTGAAATCATTACTTTTAACATGTTATTGTCCCCGAATTTAGGTCAAGGTTTCATGGTAGGCCATAAGGATTACATGAGTCTCTTTCTTTTTAAGCCTCCTGTCCTATGTTTTATGGGAGGTAATCAGGACATCCTTATCTCCTTCAGTTTTCATTTGTCATTAGGTATGTTAGTCTGACTTCCTCCATTACTTATGGGTTTAGTTTGTTGTTTCTATAGTGTTCTTACCTGTACAAAAACTACCTGTCTTTTTTTTGGTCCGCCTTAGTTGCTAACCCTTCCAAAACTCTTATGTCCCCTATAGTGAGAATAGAGTCAAACAGGATGCAAGCATTACTAACTTATGATGACGTGACTGATAATCTCTCCAAGGTTGGTTGGTTGGGGTTTGTACAGTCATTCAAGGGATTTAACATCGAAGTGGCTAGAACATTTGCCAAAACTTTTGATGGTACCAAGGTTAGGGTTGGGGATGTTCAGTTGCAGGTTGATAAGGAATTTTTCGCTTGGGCCACGGGTCTTCCTCAGTTAGGGGATAAGTGGTTCAATAAAATGAAAGTGAAAATTATGATGTGGCATTCTTTGTTGGCATCAAAATGTTCACAATACCACATTAAGGGTATGTCAATAGAACTCTTTCATAGAAGATGGCACAGTCTCCTGTTGATAATTAAACAGTTTGTTACCTGTGAAGGACACTACGACCTTGTTTTCTATTTCCACATTCAATCGCTCATGAGCTTTCATGGGTTTCATTTAAACCTACCCTTTTATCTACATAGGAGTTTTCAAACAAATTCTAAATTTGACCAGCGACCGAGTCAAAAACCTGAAACCAGTCTATTTCATCATAGTCTCATTTGTACCTTAGTTGAATTTCATCTTACTAGCACATAGGACAACTAGGAAAACTTTATGCTAAGAAATCAATTCTTACCCGATCATAATGACCCTATCATTTATTTAACTCGAGCCACTGAAGAATCTAATTCTCCTAAAACTTTTCCTCAGGAGGTTCATATTGCGATCTAACTCCATGACGATCCCATTATGTCTCTTGATGGCCAAGCATACATAATTCCTATAGCACGGGTGACACAAAAAAGAAAAGGGTTTGTTCCCAAAATGTCTCTAGAAACAGTCCTCAACTGGTTGAAGAACCATTCGTTGGGTTATCTTGATCAACAAGAATATCCCATGTGTCCAAAGACTGATGAGAGACCCAAGGAATAGGGTAAACAAACCAGACAATTTCAGGATATATGTGAGATCGATTTTAAGAATAAAAGGGCAGGTCGCATTTTGTCCAGAATGATTAGAAATAAACATAGACAAAGGGAGAGCCCAATTCGAATGATAAAAGTAGTAGATCAAGGTTCTTCAAAAAATACAAGTGAAGATTGTGAAGAAGACAATCACATTCAATATGACTTTGTTTAAAATATTCCTTCCTTCCTTTAAAATTGTGATGGGTTCTCAGGCATTCAGGCTTATTTAAAAGAAAAAACTTGTTCAAGAAAAAACCCTTGGATATAGACCAACAACAGTCGATCCCAAATTTGGAACCTGAGTGTTGTCATGACTTCCTAGCATGGTCTCAATGTTATTACACAGATGTCCCATATTTACAAATGCGCCTCAACCAGGTAATGAGAAAAAATAGGGAACTTGAAAGGTGATGCAGGAGCATCGTCATCAACGTTCAATGAGGCCAAGTGGAGGACAAATCAACATCCAGTGTGCGCATTCAAACTATTTTGGATCCCAAGGAGAGTGCGTCATCTTAATATTTTGAAATTATTGTAATGAAAGACCCTTTAATGTTTGGAGGCTTGAACCATTATATGAGATCATGGAAGATTGTAATTATCTTAATTAGCTGTAGGAATGTACATATATCGAGCATTGACTCATTTGTAATTACCCATTTATTGTAATAATCCTAGTGGTAGAATGATTTAATTATGATGTGAAATCACTCTAGAGTAGTCACTAGGAAGGCTCGAGAAGTCCCTCCATGTATAAGTATGTGTAATCTATGCCCAAATGAGGCTGTTGAGAATTGTTATTTGTTGCTGAAAAATATTGCAATTTGTTTCTAGAGTTTATTGTTATCTTGTTGAAGAATAGAAGAAGCTAAGAGTTGCAAGAACCTTTTGTAAATGTTTTTCTAAAGGAATATAATAGAAGGAGTTTTACTTCAAATGCCTAAGTTTTCTTATCTATGAGTCAACTAGGTAATGTTGTGTTATTTTCTTTTTTTGTTTTACATGCATGTGTGTGCATTTTATGGTTAAGTGAATGAACTTGTGATGTTATATAAGTTTCAATTATTTCTCTTATGAAACACTAGGGCAAGGAGTGAATGGTAGCCATACAAGGAGTGCAAAGGAAGATTTGTTTTCATACTGAATAGATCAGGAGAGATAGAGTGAAACTTCATAGAGTGAGTGCAAGGAGTGCACATATACTCGTCTGAGTATAAAATATAGAGAAGACCCATGCAAGGTGTGCACAGGTCCAACACTTAGTCAAGTGTTGAAAGAGTCTCAAAGAGGACAAGCGCAAGGAGTGCGCATGAGGAGTTTCTAAAAATATTAAAGTTTCAAGCTTCAGTGAAGTGCAAGGTGTGTGTCGGAGGTCTAAATCACTTTGAGGGATAAATCTCAGGAGGGTTAGTGAACATAATCATTGGAGGAGGAACCCTTTTATTTCCAAGGTCATCCGCTCGAGGAGGAGTCATACCATTCCTAGTCGTTAGATATGGGACAGTAGTGTTGGTAATAACCATTGAAGTCCTTCAGACTTCGCGTATTCAAAATTTTTTGAGTGTGTGTCATGGAGGAGATGAGTTTCCCGAAGTCCCAGGGTCCAGAGTGAATCTAGACCTTCCATTTGTGAGGAAACATGTCCGCATATCTAGTGTGGTTTGGAAGTTTGACTATCCGATAGGTTTGAAGTGTGGAAGTGAGAGCATGAGGATTCCTTGAAGCTCTAAAGGCAGAGCAGATCCCGATCGTTGGCGTCAGAGTCACATGTCAATAGATCTAACACTTCAGAGGAAATTAAGTGTAATTTTTCTTGGGTCGAGAACTCCCGAAGTCCGGAGTATATCTCAATCGTCCATTTACAAGGACAGGTAGAACATTGATCATAAACCTTCACGAGTTTGCTAGTTCAGAATTATGGAGGATTTGAGTTGTTGTGTTATGGAAAGATCTGAAGCTCGGAGCGCAGAGTAAAGTTCGATCGTTGATTTGATGTAAGTGTTAGCCATCGAATCCACGAGTTTGTAGTTTGCGAGTTTGGGGGTATTGCATGTTGGAGTGGGTAAACTTTGTGGATTCTGTAGTCCCAAAATACCCATGAGACATAGATCTCAAGGCACGTTAATAGTTGATGATCTCCACTGGTGTTTGGTTGTTCATGAATTTGACATTCGGGAAGACTATTGTTTATTGTAGTTGGAACTCCCAAAGCCTAAAACTCTGAAGTGGCGAAGTTCCTACCATTTAATAGGTTTATCCCACATACTTGGCCCAAGGTCATGTGGATTTCTCCACTGACTAGATAAGACCCTTGCAAACTTGAATTTGTGCATAGGGAAAGGGAAGAAGGCCCATGGAACATATATTTTATGGTTTAGAGAGGACCTGCGAGCTAATTCATCTCCTTACCATGAACGATCCTAGACCAGAAGGTGATGGGGGTTTGCATAAAGTGGTATCAAAGCTCGAATTAATCTTTGTGTGAAAAACAAATTGAGGTCATGCCTCCAAGGAGATGCAGAGAGATACATGTAGTTAATGAATCCATGGGAGAAGAGATGAGACAACTTTGTGAAAGGTTGGAGGACATGGAGATAGCGCAAATAAGAGCACCTGATGTCGTTGATGTCAGTGAAAGTGAAAATGAACATGTCGAAGAAGAAGAAATTGTAGGAGAACAAGAAACAAAGGAGCGACTATTGAGAGCTGTTGTCAAGCTGGGAAGCAGAGATAAAATGGAAGTCTCGATGTATGAAGGTAATTTAAACGTAGAAGAATTACTTGACTGGGTAATTTCTATAAACAAGTACTTTGATTATGAAAATATTGATGATGAGAAGAAGGTAAAGAAAGTGGTAACCATATTGAAGGGACATGCAGGGTTATGGTGGGATGAATTCCAAGCTGACAAAAGATGCAAAGGTAATCCCAAAATGAAGAATTGGGATAGAATGGTAGATAAGTTGAAGGCTAAGTTCATACCGAAGGATTATTAGATAAATCTGTTCAGGAAGCTACAGAACCTGAGACAAAAATGTTTGTCGGTGAAAGAGTACATCAAAGAGTTTTAAAAGATGAACATAAGAGTAGGACATAGAGAGAATGATGAAGAGAAAGTTGCCAGGTACATTAATGGCCTGAGATATGAAATCCAGGATGATATTAACATGATGACAATGAGAACGGTGGAATATGATTATCAGGTAGCCCTGAAAACATAGGAAAATTTGGCAAGGAAGCAGAGTCAAAGGAACAGAGGAAAGAGTCCTAACAGAGGCAAAGGAGCCATTAGGGAAATGTTCCAGAAGCCCAGAGTAGAAGTTGGAAGATATCACAGTCAGACAGAGAGAGGAGGAAGTTCTATAGGAGGAAACTATGGAGGAATAAACTCTTTCCTCGAAGGAATAGGAAGAGGTAGAGGAGGAGAAGTGAAGTGTTATGCCTATGGAAAAAACATGAAACATGTCTTTAGAATGTCTTGAGAGGAAGAATATAGGAGGTGGAGAAGCTCACATTTCTGAAGCACAAAAGAAGAGCGTGGAGACAGAGATTAATGCAGAAGTAGTGAAAGAAGGAAGATCACTCATGATGAGGAAAGTACTCATAAATCCATAGAAAGAGGCACGAGAACCAGTCCAGAGGAATAGTTTGTTCACAACTGCTTGCAAGACCAGAGATAGGGTATGCAAGGTGATCATAGAAAGTGTAAGTACTAATAACTTGGTATCCACGCAAATGGTGGAAAAGTTGAAGATGAAGATGATTGTACATTCGAATCCGTACAAGGTTTCGTGGTTGCAGAAAGGACATCAAGTCATCGTAAGTCGATAATCTAAGGTTGAGTTTAAGATAGGTGGTTATAAGGATGAATTTCTATGTGATTTTATACCCATGGATGTTTTTCATGTTCTGTTGGGAAGACCATGGAAATATGACAGGAATGTCATACATGATGGGAGGAAGAATATTTATACCCTTGAGAAGGATGGGTGTAAGCACATTTTGTTTCCAATAGAAGATAAAGGAGTCAAAGAATAAGCTAGTCCAAGTATACTTCTCATGAGTGGTAAGGAACTCTTGAAAGAAGTAAAGAAGGACCAAAAATTACAATTTGTTGTTGTAGGTAAACCGAGAGTCATTCTCACAAGCACTTCTATGAATGATTTACCTTTAGAAGTCCAAGAGCTATTAGATGAGCTTGTTGATATTGTGGTGGATGAATTACCTCACTCTTAACCACCCATCATGAGTATCAGTCACCATATTGACCTTAGTCCAGGAGCAATTTTTCCAAATAAAGAAGCATATAGATTGACCCCTCGAGAAAATGAATAGGTCAAGAATCACGTCCAAGAATTGTTGGATAAAGGTTTGATCAGGGAAATTTTAGGTCTGTGTTTCGTACCAACTGTGTTGAGTCCAAAGAAGGATGGAGGTTGGATAATGTGCACAAATTCTAGAGTCATCAACAAGATAACCATCAGGTATAGATTTCCTTTACTCAAAATGGATGATTTAATGGATTTCTTGAGTGGAGCTAGTTATTTTTCCAAGATAGACTTTAAGATTGGTTATCATCAGATAAGAATGAGAGAGGGATACGAATGGAATGAAACATTAAAAACAAATGAAGTATTGTATGAGTGGCTTGTTATGTCGTTTAGATTAACAAATTCCCCAAGCACACTTATAGATTGATAAATGAAGTACTCAAAGACTTTATTGGTAAGTTTGTGATTTTTTATTTAGATGACATTCTAATCTTTAGTAAGACTGAAGAGGATAATTTGAGACATTTGAAGATGGTGTTGACGATTTTACAGTAGGAGAAGTTGTTAGTGAATTTGAAGAAATGGTCTTTTATGAAAAAAAAACTTGTATATTTGGGGTTCATAATCTCTTCAAACAAATTGAAGATGGATCTAGAGAAGGTCATGGAAATAAGAGATTGGCCTTCTCCAAGAATCATGTTTGAAGTAAGAAGTTTTCATGGGTTGGAGAGTTTTAACAGGAAATTCATCAGGAATTTCAGTGGTATTTGTGCACCTATACTGGACACCATAAAGAAAGAGAATAAATATTTTAATTGGGCAGAAGAGGTCGAGAATCGATTTAGATTATTAAAAGAAAAGATAACAGAACAACCTATTCTAGTTCTGCCAGATTTTAAGAAGACTTTTACGGTTAAATACGGTGTAGTGGAGTAGCCATTGGAGCATTTTTAAGTCAAGACAATAAGCTTGTTTCTTATTTCAGTGAGAATTTGAATGATGTTAAGAGGAAGTATTCCACATATGACAAGGAATTTTATGATGTAATTCAAGATTTGAAAAAATGGAGACATTATCTTATTCCGAAAGAGTTTTTTTTTATATACTGAAAAATAATGCTTTGCAGTTTATAACCAGACATGATAAATTGAATCAGAGACGTGCCAAATGGGTAGAGTTCATGAAGAATTTTAATTTTGTTATTAAACATATTAGTGGAAGCACTAACAAAGTTGCATGTGCTTTGAGCAGGATATGTTTGATCTTGCATGAATTCCAAGTGGACACCTTAGGATTTGAACACCTCAAGGAGATTTATCAAGAAGAACCTGATTTCAAAGAATCTTATGAAGCATGTGAGAACCATTTACTAAGATATAGAAGTAAGTGGATGGAGTATCTGATCCAAGGCAGACCGTTGTTCAAAGGAGGTCAGTTGTGTATCTAGAAATGCTCGATGAGGGATAATTTACTAAAAGATAAGCATAGTGGAGGGTTGGATGGACACTTTGGCCATGAAAAAACATATGCACAGTTGAGTTGTTCATACTATTGGCCAGGAATGAGGTCTGATGTGAATAAGTTTGTGGACAAATGCAAAATATGCCAATATGAAAAAGGAAAGAAATAGAACAATGGATTGTATCAAGCATTGCCTATTCCAGACAGGTTGTGGGATGCTATAAGTATGGACTTTGTTTTGGGATTGCCAAGAACCCAGAGAGGAAGTGACCCAATATTTGTGGTAGTAGATAGATTTTCGAAGATGGAACATTTCATACACTGTCACAAAACCAACGATGCTACTCACATAGCTAATTTGTTTTTCAAGGAAATTGTGAGAATACATAGGCTGTCAAGGAGCATACAGACAGAGATACTAAATTCATGGGACACTTTTGGAGAACCCTATGGAAGAAGCTGGGGACAAGTTTTTATTTCAATTCAGCATATCATCCTCAAACGGATGGATAGAATGAGGTGGTGAATTGACGTTTAGGGTACATGTTGAGGAATTTAGTCATTGAACATAACAACCAGTGGGATCAAATTCAGCCCCAAGTGGAGTTTGCATATAATGACTCACCGAATAGGAGCACTATTAAGAGCCCATTCCAGATAGTATATGGCAAGAGAAAATTTATAGTTGAGAGATTTGGGATGAGATGATTTATGAAGCACAGGAGGAGAGGATTTTGATGCAGAGATGCATAAGTTGCATTATCAGATCAAGGGACAACTACAAAATAGCATCTAGAAATACAAAATAAGAGTAGACCAGAGAAGAAGAGAGGTTAATTTTGAGATTGGAGA
Source organism: Picea mariana (assembly GCA_032191745.1). Classification (NCBI taxonomy): domain Eukaryota; kingdom Viridiplantae; phylum Streptophyta; class Pinopsida; order Pinales; family Pinaceae; genus Picea; species Picea mariana. The sequence continues at coordinate 20,367 of JASDQU011376580.1, forward strand.
TCAAGTTTTAGCACACCTGAGGAAGGACATATTTCCGAAAGGGAAATATAACAAGATGAAGATGAAAAATATGGGACCTTATAAGATCCTCAGAAAATTTGTTGCAAATTATTATGAGATTGAATTGCCAGAGGACATTAGAATATATCCAATATTCAATGTAGAAGACCTACACCCTTATAGTATTGATGATACAAAACAGACAGATGACTAGAAGGAGATCCAAAGGAAGAAACAGATGCCCATAGAAGAGAAGCCATAGATAGAGAAGATCTTAGATCAGAGAATTAGTAAGAAGACCAGAAGGAAATATTATTACGAGTATATGGTTAAGTGGAAATATCATTCAGTAGAAGATTCCAGTTGGATAACTCATGCTGATATCTAAGAGCATGGAAAGACACTGCAAGAGCTCATGGACATGATTCCATGAATCTTTTTGTCCAGAGGAGTATGATGCAGGAGCATCGTCATCAACGTTCAATGAGGCTAAGTGGAGGACACCTCAGCATCCAACGCACACATTTAAACTATTTTGGATCCCAAGGAGAGCGTGTCATCTTAATATTTCAAAAGTATTGTAATTAAAGACCCTTTAATGTTTGGAGGCTTGAACCATTGTATGAGATCACAAAAGATTGTAATTATCTTAATTAGTTGTAGGATTGTACAGATATCGAGCATCGACTCATATATGGTTTGTAATTACCCATTTATTGTAATAATCATAGTGGTTGAATGCTTTAATTATGATGTGAAATAACTAGAGTAGTCGGTAGGAAGGCTCGAGAATCCCCTCCATGTATAATTATGTGTAATCTATGCCCAAATGAGGTTGCTGAGAATTGTTATTTGTTGCTGAAGAATATTGCAATTTGTTGTTGGATTTTATTGTTATCTTGTTGAAGAAGAGAAGAAGCAGAGAGTTGCAAGAACCTTTTGTAATTTTTTTGTTGAAGGAATATAATAGAAGGCATTTTAGTTCAAATGCTTGAGTTTGCTTATCTATGAGTCAACTGGGTAATATTGTGTTATTTTCTTTCCGTGTTTTACATGCCTATGTGTGCATTTTATGGTTAAGTGAATGAACTTGTGATGTTCTGTAAGCTTAAATTATTTCTCTTCTGAAACACTAGTGCAAGGAGTGCGTAGTAGCCATGCAAGAAGTACGAAGGCAGAGTCATTTTCAGACTCAATAGCTTAGGAGAGATAGAGTGAAACTTCATAGAGTGAGTGCAAGGAGTGCACATATACTTGTCTGAGTACAAAATCTCAAGAAGACCCATGCAAGGCATGCACAGGGCCAACACTTAGTCAAGTGTTGAAATATTCTAAAAGAGGATGAGATCAAGGTGTGCACAAGAGGAATTTCTAAAAATATTCAAGTTTCAAGTTTCATTGAAGCGCAAACTGTGTGTCAGAGGTCTGAATCACTTTGAGTGATAAATATCGAGAGGGATAGAAAAAAAAATCGTTTGGAGGAAGAACCCTTTTATTTCCAAGGTCGAGTGGATGAGATTCGCTCGAGGAGGATTCATATATTTCCTAGCCATCAGATATGGGACAATAGAGTGGGTAATAACCCATGAAATCCTTCAAACTTCACGTATTTGGAAGTTTTTGAGTGTGTGTCATTGAGGAGACGAGTTTCCTGAAGTCTCAGGGTTTGGAGTAAATATGGACTGTCCATTTGTGAGGACACATGTCCATAGATCCAGTGTGGTTTGGAAGCTTGACTATCTGACAGGATTGAAGTGTGGAAGTGAGAGCATGAGGATTCCTTGAAACTTTGAAGTCAGAGTAGATCTTGACTGTTGGTGCTAGCATCACATGTCAATAGATCTCAGATTCCAGAGATCTGGCACTTCGGAGGAAATTAAGTGTAAGTTTTCTTGGGTTGATAACTCACAAAGGCCTGAAGGCCGGAGTAGATCTCAATCATCCATTTATGAGGATAGGTGGACCATTGATCACAACCCTTCATGAGTTCACCATTTCGGCACTCCACAAGATTTGACGTGTTGTGTTATTGAAATCTTCGAAGCCCAGAGCATGGAGTAAAGGTCAACCGTTGATCTGAGGTAAGTGTTAGCCATTTGATCCATGAGTTTGGAGTTCATGAGTTCAAGGGTATTATGTGTTGGAGCAAGTAAACTCCACGGATTCCAGAGTCCCAAAATACCTATGATTCGTAGATCTTAAGGCACGTTAAAAGTTGTTGATCTCCACCGGAGTTTTTTTATTCACGAATTTGGCATTTGGGAATAATGTTGTGTATTCTAGTTGGAAATCCCAAAGCCCGGATCTCTGTACTGGTGGTTTTCCTACCATTTAAGAGGTTTATCACATGGACTTGGCACGAGGTCATGTGGATTTCTTTGCTGACTGGATAAGACCCTTGTGAACTTGAATTTGCGCGTAGGGAAATGCAAGAAGGCTTGAGGCACATAGTTTTGAGGGTCCAGAGAGTACCCAAGAGCTAATTCAGCTCCCTACTATGAACGATCCTAGACTGGGAGGTCGCATGATCCCTAGGAGGTGGTGGGGGTTTGCATCAAAAGGGATAACCAAAAATTGAAGAATGAAACACAACAAAGCATGTCTTGGGAAAGTAAAAAGCCTAGAAACTCTAGAGATATTATCATTAAAAAATCAACGAATGTCAATATTACAATTGGATAAGAAATGCACACATATTTAGTTTCAAATGCGCAATTTGGGTAACGTAATTTGTGTCTTCATTTCTGTTGAATTTTTTTTGTTTTAGCATTAGTTTTTTTTTATTGTTGTTTTTTTTAGACCAGCTACATAATCATAGATTTTGTAGCTAGTATTAATTTAGTTTGATATGATTTCTAATTAAATTTTATTTGTATTTCATGTCTTTAAATAAACAAAAGGATTCCATCTACTCTTCCTAGCTATTGGATATCGTGGGGGTTTTTTTTTTTTATTAACAATATAATCTATTTCAAAATAGTGGGTGATATATTTTTGGTTGCCATAACAAAATTTGTACAAGTTGTTACAAAAGTTGTTATTATAAAATTTGATTAGGATTTGGTATTCCAACCTCTCTATTTTTAAAAGATTTACCTCTATCCCGTGGATATGAGAGTTAATCACCGTTTTGTTTAAATACTCATTTTCTTTTGAAGTCAAGACATGGTGAAATTCTGGGACAATGGATCAGTGCTTATTTTGAAGGATATGGAATTATACATTACTTAAGGATTTTGCCCTGTGAGTCTAATTGTTTTTCTTTCATTGTAATATATGTCACTATAGTTCATATTATTCTAGTGATTAATCGTGGATTGATTAAAATTCAGCTTTAGTCTATTTTTGACAATGCATTGTTAATTGATATCATTTATGTTTATGTTAATTATGTTCAATTTCTAATAGTTCATTGTCCCCATTATTAAGATCCTTGTGATTGTATCATTTTGATGCAAGTATTAAATTATATTGAGTTTATTCATATACTTTGAACTTTCAATAACTTAATTGTTCAATTGAAATTATTTTCTTATTGTCAAATGGTTTATTATATCTTCACAAAGGATCAGATTAAACAATTGTTCTTTCTACATCATAAATGAGATTTTAATTGTTAGTTGAAGTGTCTTTCTTCGAGTACTTTCATAATCTTGGTATTTCACAACCTTATGCCATAGATTCCTCTTAACAGACAGGTTGTTGGAGCAACTTTATACAAGAAGGAACAATCAAAAGTTCTCTTTAAATACTTGCCAGTTATAGGTTAGTGAGTTTCTTTTTGTTGTTTTGATTTAGTTTTTTTTTGTGAATGTAGATTAACATTTAAGCTTAAATGATTTTCTCATTTAAGTTAAAACATTATAATTTACATTTGTTTCTTTTCTCTTTTAGTTTCAAGA
>JASDQU011376581.1:0-10024 GCA_032191745.1 Picea mariana
ATTCGCTAAAGAAGGTATTGCTCCTTGTATCCTCATAGTGTGTTATCATTTCTTCCATGAAAATTGTCCAAGTGAGGAGTGATTTACGAGAACAAATCTATCGATACCATACAAATTTATTAGGTTCTAAATATAAAGAATCAATTCGTACCTTTTGTGTATGTGGCACATTATGGAGATCAAAGAATTGCTCCATCTGAAGTATCCATGTGATTGGGTCCTTGCCATCAAACTTCCTCATATCAATATTAGGAACGTGGTTGGTATTCAAACCAAAGTTGGAGTTTCTCCATTCGTGATTCACCTTCCTTGTGTCCTCATCATGAATTTCATGGGATGCATTTTCACTCTCAGGTGTCTTCTCTGTTACAAAATTTTTCAGTACTTCCATGATCTCCCTTTTTTAAACCCTCCATCATCTCTTGTAGTTCATGTTTTGTTACTATACTATTTTGTAAATCATTTATGTCCCTACGCATTTCTTCAGCTTCATCAAGAGTCCAATTAGGATTGTCTGGAGGCTTATTTGGTGTAGAAGTTCCCTTTTTGGGTGACATGTTGGCCAATTATCACTTTTGAACCTTGATTTTGAGGTGGTTCTGCTAGACAAACTTTCTTCTATTGTATATCCCAATTTTCGACCCTTATGGGTATGAAACTTTATTTTACGTAGTTCTCTGATATTGCTTCTCTGCAATGCCATAGGTCTGATCAAAATTAGATGTACCAAGTGGAATTTATGGTAACCTCCCCACAGCTTGTCGATTTCTGGCCTTTCCAAGAGATCTCACTTGTATAGCGTGCCCCGCACAAAATAATTGATATAAAATTTTGAAACTTGCACCAAAAATACTGCAGACTGTCCATGATCCAATGAAACTAGTCCCACTCAATTTAGATACTCTAGGAATACGTTATGATTGTTTTACCTGGAACACCTTCTTGAGACTAGTCAATAGGACTAGTTAGATACCCTATCCTACACAGGGTGTATATACAAATTTAAGATGACCCAGAAGCTAAACTTTGTACCATAGATACCTTACAAATTTCTTTAAATAGCCTCCATATTTTAGGGTCTGAAACATTACAGAATAGTTTTTATAGCGAAAATTCTGCAATGACTCAGTTTAGGATGATTCCATAACCCTATCTTGTATAGGATGTATCTCCGAAAGTATAAGGCCAGAGGAGATGAATTTTGAACCCAACGTAACTTGATCTATATAATAAATATCCTCCAAGTCGTTCCTTCTGAAACGTTGCAAAAAAAAATTATAGAAAAAATTTCAAGGTGTCTCAGATAGTTTGAGCTCTGATACCATATGTTAAGAACCAAATATCAATATAGCATAGAAAAACCTCAAGACCTTGAGCTCTGATACCCCAAGACCTTAAGCTTTGATACCATATGTTAAGAACCAAATATCAATATATCATAGAAAAACCTCAGAAAAAGTACTTAACGCCTTGAAAAATAGATAATTTCAGATAATAAGCCTCTTCGAGGGGGCAACCTCTTTTTACCCCACTTAAATGTTCAAGTACAAGATGATTCAAAATGAAAATTTCTCCTTGGTATATATAGGAGACTAGGAGGTATAATTACAACTAATGGCCTAAAGCCGACATAAATAAAATAACATTACTAATATATTATGCCCCAATTAAGGGGTAATGAGCCAATATTAGGGCTTAATAAGTTAAATGATTGGTTGATCATAAGTTATAGGTTTATGTGATAGTGGTAGTCACAGTTTGATGTGATAGTGGTAGTCATAGGTTGATGTGACAGTGGTAGTCACAGTTTGATGTGCAGTGACAATGATAGGTTGGTTGATGTGACAGTGAAAATGATAGGTTGGTTGATGTGACAGTGAAAATGATAGGTTGGTTGATGTATTGGTGACATTGGTAGTGAAAGTATCAGTAGTAGTGATAGTGAGTCTACATTTATATTTCATGGTGGAAAGATGGGGAAAGGAAAGGGGGTTGTAGCCTCCTTCTAGTTGGTGTCGGAGAACTTGGGAAGTTTGAGATTCCTTCAAGTTGGTTTCTGTAAATCATGGATTCATAGGCTCCTTTTGGTTGGTGTCGGAGAACTCAGGGAGTTGGTGCTTCCTTCAGGTTGGTTCCTTTAAATCAGGGGGTCGGTGCCTCCTTCCAGTTGGTGCTGGAGAATTTGTAAGTTGGTTCTTCCTATGAATGTATTCCTAATATGCATAAGAAAGAATTATGTGGTATTCTCCCATTTGGGTTTCCACGTAAATTATGGTGTATTGTGCATATGTTTATTTGATGTGATGATATTTCTTATGGTTATATGTTCATTTTATATTGAATACAATTGTAAATGATATATTTCTAATAAATTTGAAGTTTAGATATTATGACTGAAAGTGGTAAAAGGTGTTCATACTAATTCACCCCTCCCCTCTCAGTATTCCAACAATTGGTATTAGAGAGAGGTTCTTCAAGAAATGATTTTAACCACTAGAAGGTAGATCATGGATGCCATTGCTAATGGAATATCGTGGTTTGATGGTCATATTGGTATGAAGTATGAGGTGTGTAACAAAAATATGAAAGTATTTTTACAAGAACAAAGGTATGATGTTTGGTACTCAGTTGTTATAGGATACACCATTTCAAATAAACCAATGACTGCATCCAATAAGGAATTGAAAAGAAACAACAAAATGGAAATGTATTTCATCTTGGAAGGATTATGTGATTTAGTAAAAGATAAAGTGGGACAATTTTCATCAGCCAAAAAACTTTGGGATAAGCTACATAATTTATAATTCATGGAATCCCATTCTACCGCAAAGCCAAAACATTCCAATAAGAATAAAGAAGATGAAGAAGATCTTGCGTTAGTATGGGAAGAAAGAAGCTCATTGGATCATTAAATAGATTCAGAAGAAGAATACTTTGAGAGACACCTAACTAGTTCTTTAGACAAGCTGGTCAAACAAAGAGAGAAAAACAAGTCACTCAAGGAAGAATTGATAAATTAAAAAAAGGAGCCTCAAAATCCCATGTCTGAAGAAGTCCAACAGATGATTACAAACCTAAAAATACAAGTAGAAGAAGCCAAAATGATTAATGAAGCACACAAAAGTCAGTTGGAAGAAAAACAAATTTTCGAAGAAGAAATAATAGCACAAAGAAAGGAAGTAGAGAAGAGATAAAATATTTTGACTAGCGATATCAAGGAAATATCTAAGGACTTAAATAAAATTGAAGCATAATTCATTCAACAGGAAAGAAGACTTGAAGAAGAAATTGTCTCCTTGAATACCCAACTTGAAGAAGCAAAGAGAAAGGAAGAATTCATGAATATATAAATGATGAAGAAAGAAGAAGAATGTGAGAATCTTGAAGAATAAGTTGTTACATTAAGAATTAAAGTTGTCAAGCTCAACAATAAAACTAAAGAGAGAGAAATCTCCACATCATCAATAAAGAAAGCTGAAGATAAATGTTAGAGGTTGCTAGAAATAAATAATGAATATAAGACTAAGAGTTATGCATAATTCATCAAAGGCCCTACTGAGAAGGAAGAATGCGATCCCTCAAAGAAGAACATTCCAGAAATGAAAAAAACTAAAGAAGAATATTACAGAAGAGATGGATATCAAAAAAGACCATCCACTTTCAAGTATCAAAGAAGCTTCAATCATTGTGAAGGAAACAACAGAAGAGAAAATTGTGATAATCCAAGGCATGAATTTAAAAGAACTACATCACAAAGAAGATTATTCACTCCCAGGTATGAAATTTTATTTTATGGTCATTGTTTTATTTGTACTAACTTTGGACATAAAGATGCAGATTGTAGAGCTTATGGAGGAAATGGTCAAGCAAGAAAATCATATGTGACCCCAGATAATATTGAATGTTACAAATTCCATAACTATGGACATATAGCTCATTATTGTAGAAGCATGATGGATACTTCTATGAAAGAGAACATTGATATCAGATATAAGAAGGTTTGGAAAAGAAAACAAGAACAGGTAAAGGAAGAACAAATGAATGAAGGATACGCATAATTCATACTCTAAGGATTGGAAATCGTATGAGATCAAGAGAAATCTATAGGAAAAAAGAAAGATGTAGGTTACAGGGAGGTTTGGAGAAGAAATGAAAAACAAAAAGAAAAGGTGAATGAAGACCAGGTCCCATAGATCGTACTCACAGGATTTGCAGTAGTGCAATATTATGATGAATCCACAAGAAAATCGGAAGAGGTTGAAATTCAGAAAGAGGATGGCGATGAATCCACAAACGAAGAGGAAGATTACTTTGCATTAGTGTGGGTATTTTTTTGATCCATATAGCTTGGAGACTCCTCGTAAATATGAATATTGAAGTGGGGGAGTCTAAGTAACATCTCTACATATCAAAGAAATATATTTTGAGCAGTATGAAGTGTTTGCAGTTTTTGGACAGGCAGTTTCAAAGTGGTAGAGATTCATTGTATAGAGGATTCCAAGCATTCTTTTAGACATGGACATATTCAATACATAATTTTGTAGACATGTAGATTCTGATTTGAAAAATTGAGAAGACATCTTGAGAAGCTAGAATATGTTGTAATCAACATATGGGTCAGCATTGTATGCAGTTGAGTAGAAAATTCATGCGCAGTTTATGACATATGGACATATATGGATTCATGAGAACTTTGAAAGTTATAAATAGATACATGAGAGTTGATAAAATAATAGTAAAATTGGAATCAGTGGACAAGTGGAATCAGGAAGGAAAGAAATAAAAGACATAGCAGAAGCTATATTGTTAGAAGAAGGTATGATCATTAGTGTGAACTTGACAAGTCATGAAGAATTGAAGTCAAGTAACTGTGAATGTTTTTTGTATACATCAGTGAATTACAAGAGGAATCACCAATGGACGAAGAACATCAGAAGAGAGTAAAGAAAAAATATATTGGAAATCTCACATTGATCTACACGACATATTGTAGAAAATTCAAGGAAGATAAATTGTCATAGAATGATATCAAAAGCATGAAGATATGGGGATCGCATGAATTCAATGAAATAATATTCATATAAGATATATCAATAGGGAGAGTTACCCTTTTACCCATGATGTCAAAGGGGGATAAAGAGAAATACCAGAAGAGAAATATTAGAAGCATGAAAACATGGGGAGAATCCCCAAGGGGAGATACCATTTTCCATTAATGTAAAAGGTGAAGAGAAATGTGAGGAGAGAAACATCAGAGGAGCATTAGTCACATGTGGAGTATGAGTGTTTCCATCAATTCCAAAGGGGGATATTGTTGGACAGTTGGTTGTCATTGATTTTGTTGGACATTTGGTTGTCATTGATGTCAACAAAAAATGGTTGTCATTGATGTCAATAGATGTTATGGGTGTATTTGGAGAAGTCTCCAAGGTGGTCCCCTTATGGCGTATCTCTAAGCATGGCCCTCATGGGAAGACAGTTTGAAGAATTCTACAAGAAACCTATAGGTGTGGTCATGAATCTCGAACTTGTTTGAGGAATAAGTACATGAAGGACAATGTAAATGAAGGTAACACACTCATATATGGATAATACTCATCATGTTGCTTCCAAAGGTAGGTGGAACATCACGTAGTTCCTCACGATAGAGGATTTATGAGGTCATGGAGTTGGAATCCCAAAAGATGGGTTAAGAAGCCCCTAATTGGTTGCAAGTCATTAATGAAAGGCTAAAGTGGTTGTAACAAGAAATTTCAAGAAGCCCTAAAGTTAAGGAAAGAAGTTACTTAGAAAAAGTATATATAAATCTCAAGAAGTCACTCGTAAGGACATTCACACACACATTCTATCGAATATATTCTATGTGAGTAAGTGCTTCTTATCTGAGGTAACCAAGGATAACTGAGGCGAAGTTTAGAGGGAAGATGAAGTGAAGAAGGGAGAAATTCCAAGGGAGGATGAATTATTGTGATGATGTGTTCTAAGGTATGTTATTTAAAATATATCTTACCATTTTCACCATAAAGTTTTTTTCTAGAATGAATCATATACCAAAAATTGGAGGATATTGAGAAGACATATCAAAGTACTTGTGGTTAACATTTCAGCTCCTGGGTCGTCGTAGTTTTGGAGATACACTCTATGGAAGATAGTGCTTTTGGCTAGTCCTGAAACTAGTCTCAAATATACGTTTTGGGTAAAAACGACATAACTTCTTCATAGAGGATACAGATTATATAAGACTAATTGTAGTGGAAAGATAACAATTTGTAGTATCTTTAGTGCAAGTTTCAAAATCAGATATCAAATATTGAGCTGAGGAAATGATATACAAGTTTTCTCTCCATAATAGGATAAACTTCAAGAAGGTTTTCCATTTTCTCTATAAATTTTGTTCTAAGAAGTTTCAAACCTTGATATTTTGATGGGATGGAAGATTGATCTCAGAGTATTTTTGGTTAAAATTTTAGAACTTTATTCATTACAGGTATGGAGTTATGCTTGTTGACAGTTAAGGTTTGTGACTAATCCAAAACTAATCTCATGAGACTAAGCTAAAGTTTGATGAGGATACTATTCTCTTGTTTCTAAATTTGAGGAAGAGATACAGGTCTATAATATTGTGTATCAGGTCAGCTGCGGGATCAAAGGTATTATTTTGTTTTAGTTTTGAGGCTTATGCTTACATTGTTATGGTACATGCTTGAGGCATGTCATGGTAGTGATTATGCATGATACACCTTGGTTATGGTATGATACATTGTTAGAGGCACATCTTGGATACTTGGCATATGGCTTGTTGTATGGTATATGAGTGATATGGCACATGTTTGATGGCATCTCTTGGTACATAGTTTATTGATGTTGTGTTAAGCCCTAAATAGTGGCACATTACCCCTTAATTGGGGCATATTACATTAGTAATGTTATTTTATTTATGTTGGCTTGGGTCCATTAGTTGTAATTGTACCTCCTAGTCTCCTATATATACCAAGGAGACCTTTTCATTTGGAATCATCTTGTATTTGGAAATTTATGTGGTGTATAAGGAGGGTTCCCCCTCGGAGAGGATTATTTTATGGAATTCTCTCTTTTTCAAGGCTTTGAGTACTTATTATGAGGTTGTTCTATGCTATTTTGATATTTGGTTCTTAACATTTGGTATCCGAGATCAAGGTCTTGGGGTTTCACTGCTACATCTAATACACCTTGGAATTTTTTATATAAAAAAATTTTTGCGATGTTTCAAAAGGAACCCCTTGGAAAATATTTAGCAGACAGATCAAGGTACATGTATTTAAAATTTCATCTCTTGAACCATTATACTTTCGGAGATCTAGCTTGTGTAATATATGGTTCTGTAATCATCTTGAATTCAGTCATCACAAAATTTTCACTATAAAAATTTTCTGTGACATTTCATACCCTGAAACCTGGAAGATGTTCACATAAATTATCAAGATATTTGATAAAAAGTTCATCTTCTAGTCATATTAACTAGTCTCAAACAGGTGTTCCGAGTAAAAAAATGATATATTCTTCAATGATTATCCAAATTAAGTGAGACCAATTGCATTGGATAGAAGACAATATGTAGTAATTCTAATGCAAGTTATAGAATCAAAAAATAAATATTGTGCTCTTGGAAAGCTTTACAAGTACGCTTCCTAGAAGGGACAAAAATCAACAAGGTGTGGGGGAGTTACCATAACTTCCACTTGGAACATCCAATTTTGTTTATACCTTTGGCATTGCAGAGAAGACATATCAGAGAAATACAAAATAAAATTTTCAGACCTAGAAGGGATGAAATTTTGGAGATACATTAGAAGAAATAGAATCTATGAGAACCACCTCGAAATCAAGGTTTAAAAGTGATACTTCACCAACATGCCACCAAAAAAGGGAAATTATAAACCAAATAAGCCTCCAAATAGTCCTACTTGGACTCTTGATGAAGGTGAAGAAATGCATAGGAACATAAATGATTTACAAAAGAAGTCAGTAACAAAATATGAACTACAAGGGATGATGGATTCAGCTGAAGCTAAGTTGGAGGAAATAATGGATACTAAGATGGATGGTTTAAAAAGGGAGATCTTGGAAGGTTCGAAAAATTTCCTAATAGAGAGGCCACCTGAAAGTGAAAATGTATCCCATGAAATTCATGATGAGGACATAAGGAAGATGAATCAATACTGGAGAAAATCCAACTTTTGGTTGAATACCAACCACTTTCCTAAGATCAATATGAGGAAGTTTGATGGTAAGGATCCAATCACATGGATACTTCAGATGGAGCGGTTCTTTGATCTACATGATGTGTCGCATACACAAAAGGTAAAAATTGATTCTTTATATTTAGAACCCAATTAATTTGTGTGCTATCGATGGATTTGTTCTCGCAAATCACTTGTCACTTGGACAATTTTCACAGAAGAAATGATAGCACACTATGAGGATACAAGGAGAAATACCTTCTTTGGCCAATTGATAAATCTCAACCAAAAGGGTTCAGTATATTCCAAATGATCACCTTATTGATGTATTCATAGGAAATTTAAGAAATAACATTCAACATGAGGTTCTCCTTTAGGAACCCAAATCATTGGAGAATGCATTTAGGGTGGCAAGAAATGTTGAAAGTAAAAATATGGCTATGGCTACTAGAAGGACCACTCCTAACATCTATCAAGAGAATAATGTTCCTTCTTCTAAAACACCTCAACCTACAAGGTTGACACCTCAACAATTGGAGGAAATAAAAGAAACAAGTTTATGCTTTAATTGTGACAACAAGTACAATAAGAGACATAAGTGTGGTGAGAAGAAATTATTCTACATAGATTGTGAAGAGGAAGATGAACAAGAACAAGAACAAGAACCATCTCAAGATGAAAATGTAGAATATATTTCTTATAAAGAGTTGAATCCCACAATATCATGTAATGCATTGGCTAGAATTAGTAGTCCTCAAACCCTCAAGATTGAAGGATATATCAAAAACAAAAAGATAATAGTACTAATTGATTCTAGTAGTACTGATAATTTCATGCACTATATCTAGCACCGGAGTTTCAAGTAATGATTGCAAATGGAGGAACTATCAATTGCTCGGAAAAATGCCATAAGACCAATCTTACTATGGGGAAATATCTAATGAATATTCCAAATATTTCTATACCCATGGGTGGTGTTTATGTCTTACATAGAGTCCAATGGTTACAATCATTGGGAACAATGGCTTTTAATTTTCAAGAACCTTTCATGAAAGTTTCATTGGAAGGAAAGTAAATTGAGTTAAGGGGTATCATAGGGAAAATATTGGTTAACGCTTCTTCTATACTGTCTGATTTATTGACCCAGGTTTCATGTCTTTCAGGTTTCCAACAAATCCTCTCAAACTATCGGCCCTCCTGGTGAACCAAAAGGCAACGCAACACACAGAATGCGCTACATAGTCTCACCCGAGATAGATTTATTGGGTGGTTGCAAGACTCAGGTTTTTATAGCCTAGGATTGAGTATGAGATATGAGAACTTGACCATTGAACCATTATTAGAACTGGTAAATGCAACATACTATTATTCATGATTATGCAGTAACTTTAGCAGCTTATTCCCTTAATAGTGTAACCATATTTCCTAGGCAATATAATAACTCATTCATTCATTAAGAAAAAAAAATAACTACTGAAAAGAGGATAAAGATATGCATGCATTCATAACATTACATAGATATTACCGTGGTTCACCCCCTCCTAGGCTACGTCCACAAATATTTGGCTCTTGGCTCTTTTATTATGATAGTTCTGCATCTACAATGACGTGCGCTTACAACTCTCCTCAGATGGGTAAGATCTGTATGAGGCAAACTAGATTGCACCAGGATCCTTAGCCTGCGATCTAATCCTCAATATCTACCTTCTCTCATCTCCTCTAGCTCAAAAAATTACAAAATATCTCATACAACAAAATATTACCTATCGCATCCTCTCATGCGCAAAAACTTGAATACTAACTAA
>JASDQU011376581.1:10044-24308 GCA_032191745.1 Picea mariana
CCTTAGCCTGCGATCTAATCCTCAATATCTACCTTCTCTCATCTCCTCTAGCTCAAAAAATTACAAAATATCTCATACAACAAAATATTACCTATCGCATCCTCTCATGCGCAAAAACTTGAATACTAACTAAATTCGAACAAATAAAAAATCTGTGAACCCTCTATAATACCTATGTATCAATATTTATACATATCTGGTTCTTCATCCATTACAATACATTACCAAAACCCTAACCCCACTGACATTAGGTATTCCTCTCGTCTGCGCATGTTGTTCTTCCTTCCAGTTTTCACTTTCCTTGTGCACGCTTTCTTGCATGAGCGCGTGTTGTGTTTCCTTCCAGATGTTGCTTGACTCTCTGCATGCTTTCTTTCCCTATGATCATCCTTATTTCCACTTTAGCTTGCTACCAATAGGCCCCCAACACTGACACATGGCTTGTCTCGACCCACCTAATCTTTTTGATCTTCCTCGATATCCTTGTTGATAGTCTGGAACTTTTCCTTGAGCTCTACTGCTTGTGTCTACACTTGCGTAGTCTTCTCCTTAATTGTGTCCACTACCTGGACTAAAAATTCATCACTGATCAATCCTGCACATTATGCCTAGGTCTGTGCTATCTGTGTCTTATCTACCATTTCATGTGCTAGTACTTTTGTTACTCGGTCCTGTAGTGGTTTCATTTGAGCTTGACACTCTTGTTTCTGGGTTTGCGCTGTGATTAGATCTGCCTACAATATCTTCATGTTCTGCATCCCTTTGACACGTTTTGTCATTGGTATTGTGTTCTCCCTCTGATTGAGTTCTTGGATTGTTGCACTGATCCTTTCTTCTTCCATGTCCCATTTGTAGATCTGTTGATCCTCCTCCAACCTAGTCCAAAGTTGCGTTGCTTTATCAAACAAGTCAGCTATTGTGTTGACCTGCTGCTCTATCTAATGCAGTTGTGTTGTTGCTTCCTACTTCCTTTGCTCCTTGATTGCTGGTGGATTGGTTGGTATGAGTTGTTCTCAGAGATCCTTGATCTCCTTCTAGTATTGATCAATTTTCTGTGCAATCCGATCAATCTTTTATGTTGCTGTGATTTCCTCCCTCTACATGGCCTGTGGAATCTTCTCATAAGTTTCTGCAACTTGCTACTCTAATCCTTTCATGTGCTCCCTCTCCTCCTGGGACTCATATGCATCCTTCCTGTAGACTATTTCTAGTGCATCTCATTTCTCTGTTTCCTTCTTCAATTCGGTTAAGTATTTTCATGCGCGAGATTGTACCTCGTGGTTTACGCTTACTTGCAACCTGTGTAGCACCCATGATGGTATCCTTGTAAACAAAAGTTTTATTTTTCTCAAGTCCTTCAAGGGTGTCTTCCCCACAATTTATTCCATGTGCATCATACTAGGGTTGATGTGGAATTTTACGTGCAGTTGTAGTATTGTCTGGACTGACTCTTGTTCTTCCTCTTACACTCTTCCTTCTATCTACAATTTTTGTGGTTTGATTACCCTGTTGCTTTCTTTCTTCCCTTCCCTGATTTGTTTGAGGATTTGTTGTATATCTTCCAACTCCTATTGAATCTCATCCCTGTGGTGTGCAACATGGTTGAAGTCCTCAGATAGACAATCCTAGACCAGTCTGGCGATCATTTCCCCATCATCATCTGTGATCGTATATTTTGGTGGTGTTCATTGTGGTTTTGATTTCTTGTGTGTGCTTCCTATCTACGTGGCTGGCCTCTTGTTTTCCCCTACTGCTTGTGGGTTGGGATTTGTTGTTGTCTCTTGTGCGAGATCGACCTATTGCTACTTTTCTTTGGTCGGCTGTGTCTTATCCTTATTCCCATTCTAGGTATATGTATTCTTTGGCCCTTCATCTATTTGTGTTGTCTTTCCTTGGCCCGTTCTTGGTCTCTTGAGATCTTGGATTTCCAGAGGCTGCATTTCTCCATGCTTTGCCTCTTCTTCTACTATTCTTTCCGACATTTCCTAGGTAATGGTTGGGATCCTCCATTCATCAACCCATTCACTGATGACCATGTCAATATCACCCTTTGTGATGCAGTAGCACATTTGTAGCCACTGTTTATCCAGATCCTTCCTTGCCTGTATCCACATTGCGTTTCATGTGGACTGGAAATTGGTGATGTCTGCATATCGCGTGACATCTTCTGGTGTGATTCTCCACATCTCGGATATGGATTCTTGTAGGTTGCGTAGGTATACTTCGAATATGGATCTGTTTATCCTCTTGTGACTAGCACTCGTCGTTTCCTTTAGAAGTGAATACCCCTTTCCCTAGTTTGGTTTGGGTCTAGTACAAAAAGTTGCGTACCTTGGTTCCCTCCAACCCATAAAGGCTATGAGCGTGATTAGCCATGAGTAGTGAAACTATGTTCCTAGATCCTTCACATCCTTGCAGTCATCCAAGAACATGTTCAATAAGTATGGAGCCCATCTCATTGAGGTGTCTTCTAGGCACAACACTACAACTGCAACAACTCCAACTAGGACTTCCTCCCTGCGGAATTTTCTTAGCATCTTGTAGGTTAATACTTTCGTGCCCAATTGTGTGGCTGTAGTATTTATCCTCTTGATGATGATCCCTCTTATCCCCCTGTTGGTGCCGTACTTCTTCTTCATCTCTTCTGCTAGTTCTTTCTCCTTGGTTTTTTCATCCAGAAACAACACTGGATCCATTCCCTAAATTGGTAACCCTGTTATGTTCGCAATAAGATCAATGAATATGGGGATGGGATTGTCCAGCCATATGTCCCCTCCATGTGTGACTTCTAACAGCTCTTTGACGCATGTTGTTGCATATTGGCCTCTGCCAAAATGTGGTAGGTCCAACTGACCTAAAATTCTTGTTTTCTCCATCCTAGTTGCCCACTGGTATGGCTGATCAATCGGTTCTCTGACCTGCTTTATGCCCGTAGTCTGTAGAAATACACTCTTCACAATTTCCAGGAACCTATCTTCATCTGCTACATCATTGTCAAAGTATTTGAGCTTCCCAATATGACCCAATAGCTCTGGACCTACCTATACCCCATCTGGTATGCGCGGTAGAACAATTTTTTTTGCAGATTTCTTGTGAGGTGACCTTGGTATATGTATATTGTCTTTATTCCACTATGGTGGCTAGCTCGAAGTTCCACCGTCTTTTGATTTCTCCTTCATATGTCATTCCAGCCAAGCTGAGACATCTTCAACCATCTCCCCTACTGAGTGGTCTGAGATGGTCATTTGAGAATCATTTGGCTCCAATGTTGTTGTCAGATTCCACATTATGCCATCGAATTTTGGAGCTGCCTCTATATTCTTTGGTTGCATATCCTTTAGGTTTTTTGTTCCCTAGTTTGGTGGATCCTATACTTCCACTAGTATCTCTGGACTCGTGCCCTCCGGTGTTGGTTGTTGGATTTCTTCCAGGATAGGTGTAGGTTTTACCAGTGTTTTTTCTGGAGATTGGATTTCATCGACATTGACAATCTCTAGCAGCTATTGTTCACCTTCTTCTGCCTATCCTCGTGACCTGGTCTGAACTCTGGTTTTCCTGGCAGTCTAGCTTGATTTTGCTTGCTTGGGCAGTGCCATGGCGGTGAATGTCAAGTGTCTGTTGGACTTGAATGGTCTCTATGGTCTCCATGGAATCTCTCTATGTTATTTAGCCTTTGTCTCTCTTTGTATGTTCTCTCCTTGTGAATATACTATTGGCTCCCACGTTTGTGTGTTGTATGGATTTCCCATGAAGCTTGTTGAGGAAGCTCCCTTGGTTATGGGTTTAATGCACCTTTATTACCAGTTCAATGCATCTTCGATGGTTTTGTACTTGCCATTACTCCTACTTTTCCATCTTTGGTTGGTGCGATTAATGTGATGTCCCATCGGTCCTTGTCCTCTTTTAATCCTGCCTAGTGTTGTCTTGTCATACTACTTTTGTCAACTTTCCTTTTCACGCTTGTTTCCCTTTGGATGTGACTGTTGTATTTCTCCTCGTCAAGTTTGTGTTTCTAACTTTACGTGGCCTTTCTACCTATGGTTCCCTGCACCCTCTATGGTTCTTTCCCTTTCAGTTCTTTTTCACTATATATATATATATTAACTGCGCGGTAGGTGGTCGACTATCCTTGTACATCTTCAGTCGGCTCCCATTGATCATCCCTCTAATTTCCGTACCTGATAAATCTATTAACTGTAGAGCTCCTCCATATGTGACAGATTTTACTTCGTATGGTCCTAACCAATGCATTCTGAGCTTTCCTAGGTGTTGTAACAAATTGTTGTCATACATCAGTACTAGATCTCCTTTCTTGAACGTTTTCTTCTTGATGTGTCTATTGACAAGCTTTATCTCGTGCTTTCTAAACTTGTTGGTGGAATCCTGCCAATATTCGGTCTTCCTCCATGGTCAGTAATTGATTCAGGCCACAGACTATTTTTGGTGGTGGTAAGATAACAATGACTATGATCTTTGCAGGATCTACTGGTAAACTATGTTTGCATACTATATGGCCTAATAGTATCCCAAACGGTGGTCCAAACATACATTTATTTATGTTCAGTGATATTTGACACTATCTACATCTTTCTATCATTAAGTGTAATACTTCTACATGGATTTTCAATAAACTATAGACTGTCCAATCATCCATATGTACTTCGAGAAACTAGTGGATGAATTCCTTAAACGCAGTAATGACTACTGTGGAAAAGATTGTTGGTCCATTCTTTAGTCCAAACAACATGACTGTGTACTGATATGATCTTCATTCTATCATAAATGTGGTCTTGTATCTATCTTATTGTGTTATCTTTATCTGATGGTAGCCTGAGAATCCATCAGTGGATGAGTAAGATTCATGTCCTCCCAAATTCTCTAACACAACATCCATGAAAGGTGTAGGGAATGGACCATGTAGGCATGCATCGTTAAACTTCCACAAGTCGATGCATATCCTTATCCCTCCTTTCTTATTGTCCTAAACTACCATCCGACTTATCCATTCTAAATCCTGGACCGGTTCTATGATGTCAGCTTTGAGCATCTTGTCGATGTCAAATTTGACTTTTTGTTTGTATATGGGGTTCAGTCTATATGGTCGATGTATGATCTATCTTGCTTCTAGTCTGAGTGGTATCTTCATCTCTCCTAATTCTCTGTTATACCCTTCATCTATGTAAAGGTTGTGGGAAACAAGTCGTTGTATTCGCGCAACAAATCTATGATGCTTTCTATTGTTTTCTCATTCCAATAGTCTCCAATGCTAGCCATTTTGGAATGCTCGGTTGTCCCAATGTTGAATTTATTTACTTTGATCGGAATGGAAATGAATTTTGATTCTATGGGCAAACCTTTCATGTCTCTTTCACCTTCTGCCTCTTCAATATGAATATCCCGCGGATCATCTTCATTTGGTGCTTCCTCTTGCACATGATAGCATGACAACAGTTCCTTAATTATCTATTTATTCCATTGTTGTTCTTCTGTGATCATTTCTATTTCAGGTTCTTTGATTAATATTACTCCTCTGATTCGTTTAAACATGACATCTATGTTGGGGTTTTCATGTTCGAATGAAAATGTGACGGTAAAATTATTTTACAATGTCGTCCATGTCGCAGTTCCTTTACGCAACTCCTGGTTTGTATACCATTTCGTTGGTATGCCCTCTAGAGTGTGTATGAAGTGATGAGGCCATTCCTCTGGGGGTGTCATTGTCCATAGAATTATACACACCTCCAAGTGTTCCACTCGTGCCCCGTGTCCNACTCAATCCCACACCTGCAATATGGTGGGGGATTGAGTGCTAGATAAAGTGCTAATAGCCTCTATTTCTCTAACACTGTGTCTTGATATTGTGTCAATAATGTTTCCAAATCATTTATTCCGTGGAAACTGGGAGGTTCTCTGATTTTTTTGCCTACCCATCTTACTGCGCGGTCTATTCTTGCACATCTTCTTGTGGATACTTCATGTAGCCTTTGTTGCCAGTTCTCTAAACTGATGTCTAAGTCTGTTTCAAATGAAGTAATTCTCTGCCAACTGAGTACCCCATTTACATTTGGGTTTACGTAATCCTCATCACACGCAGTTGTTCTGTACAACTGGTCGATTTCCTCTAGGTCTAGGAAAGTAGGTTCTACAAACCTCTCCCCTTCGGATGGCTCTAATGGGACGATGACCCTGTATTCTCCTGACTCAAATGTCATTTTCCTAGTTTTCAAGTTTATTATAGCCTGGTTGTCAAATTCCCAATCCAGGCCAAGCAACGCTGAGTAAGGTGTTGTATCATCTAATATTTCAATAACTTCAAAATATGCTTTAGTGTGCACTCCGTCGAGATCTAATGTCACTACTTTCAGTCTACCTAATTGTAGGACTTTGTGTTGGTTTGCCAATTTTAATTGAACATGTGAATATCCTAATGTTGTCTTTCCCATGCACTGCCATGTTTTCTTTGGTAATACATTAACTTCAGATCCTAGATCTAGTATAATGTCTCCCATATTAAAATCTCTGATGTTAGCATTCAGTCTGAACTCCCTACTTGTTCTTCTTATTGTGTGTAGGTGATTAACTATTTTTGGTTCTATCTTTTCTTCCATCTCGCTGCTAAATTTTTCTAGTATGTTTTGCAATATTTTCACAGCTAATGGATCACTTAATACCTTTACACATGATTCTCCGATAGATTCTTGACTTATCTCCTCTACTCAATCCTCTCATGTTCCTACCTATAGCAATGAAACCATTTGTTGGTTAACTCTTCTTATATATTGTCTGATATATTGACCCAGGGTTCATGTCTTTCAGGTTTCCAACAAAGCCTCTAAAACTATTGGCCCTCCTGGTGAACCAGAAGGAAACAGACCACACAGAATGTGTTGTGTAGTCTCACCCGAGATAGATTTAATGGGTGACTAGAAGACTCGGGTATTTACATCCTAGGATTGAGTATGAGATATGAGAACTTGACCATTGAACCAATATTACAATTGGTAAATGCAACATACTATTATTCACGATTATGCAATAACTTTAGCAGCTTATTCCCTTAATAGCGCAAGCATATTTCCTAAGCAATATAATAACTCATTCATTCATTAAGAACAACAAATAACTATTGAAAATAGGATAAAGATATGCATGCATTCATCAAATTACATAGATATTACCGTGGTTCACCCCCTTCTAGGCTACGTCCACAAAGATTTGGCTCTTGGCTCTTTTATTATGATAGTTCTACATCTAAAGTGTCGTGTGCTTACAACTCTCCTTAGATGGGTAAGACCTATATGAGGTGAACTAGATCGCACCAGGATCCTAAGATTGTGATCTAATCCTCAAGATCTACCTTCTCTTGTCTCATCTAGCTCAACAGCTTGCAAAATAGCTCATACAACAAAATATTACCTATCGCATCCTCTCATGTGCAAAAACCCGAATACTAACTAAATATGAACAACTACAAAATCCGTGAGCCCTCTATAATACCTCAGTATTGGTATTTATACATTTTTTTCTCTTCATCCATTGCAATACATTACCAAAACCCTAACCCTATTGACGTTAGGTCTTCCTCTCATGTGCACGTGTTGTTCTTCCTTCCAGCTGTCGCTTTCCTTGTGCATGCTTTCTTGCATGTGTGTTTTGTTTCCTTCTAGTTGTTGCTTCATTCTTTGCATGCTTTCTTTCCCCACTATCATCCTTCTTTCCACTTCAGTCTGCTACCAATAGAAACCCAACAAGGTGATAATCTCTAATGGCATGACAAAATTATTGAAACAGAGGCATCAGGGTGTAATTGTACAACTGTGTTCACTATATGTTCAAACATCTAAGCCATCTATTCCCCTATATCTCCAAGGGATCATTGATAAGCATTCCAAAGTATTTGAAGATATTCCCAGAGGTCTTCCAGCCACTCGAAATCATGATCATGTTATTCACCTAATTCTTGAGAGTGTTACTCCTAACATTAGACCTTACAGATACACTTATGCCATAAGAGTGAAATTGATCGTATGGTTGAAGAAATGTTAGAGAATTAGATTATTAGACATATCCAAAGTTCTTACTCTGCACCAGTGGTAATGGTACTCAATAAAGAGGGCTCATGGCATATGTTTCCATATTATAGAGAGCTAGACAAGATCAATATTAAATATAAGCTTCACATTCCTGTCATTGATGAATTATTAGATGAACTACATGGAGAAACATTTTTCACAAAGTTGGATCTCCGTTTAGGGTATCATCATATTAGAATGAAGGAGGTAGATATCCCAAAAATAACATTTTGAACTCATGAAGGCCATTATGATTTTTTTGTAATTTCTTTTGGCCTTACGAATGCACCTTCCACATTCCAAGGGTTGATGAATTCCATTTTCAATCCCTTCCTTTGAAAATTTGTGTTATTATATTTTAATGATATACTAATCTATAGAAAGTCTTGGGAGGATCATGTTCGACATGTTGACAAGGTTCTACAACTACTAAAAAATCAATAACTATATGCCAAACCATCCAAATGTTTCTTTGGGGTGAAGGAGGTAGAGTATTTGGGTCATATTGTATCTCAAGAAGGTGTTAAGGTAGACCCTAACAAGATTAAGGCCATTATGGATTGGTCATTTCCCAAAACATTCAAAAATCTTAGAGGATTTTTGGGTTTGATAGGTTATTGCCACAAGTTTTTTTGGAACTATGGAAGAATAGATGCACATTTAACGACATTAAATAAGAAGGATTCATTTTCATGGAACCAAAAGAAACTCAATCTTTTGAACAACTTAAAGAGGTGATGTGCAAAGCTCCTATCTTGAACAAAGAGAACATTGATATCATATATAAAAAAGGTTTGGAGAAGAAAACAAGAACAGGTAAAGGAAGAACAAATGAATGAAGGACACCCATAAGTCATACTCTGAGGATTGGAAATCGTACGAGATCAGGACAAATCTATAAGAAAAAAGGAAGATGTCAGTTACAGGAAGGTTTGGAGAAGAAATGAAAAACAAGAAGAAAAGTTGAATGAATACCAGGTCCCAGAGATCGTACTCACAGGATTTGCAGTAGTGCAATATTATGATGAATCCACAAGAAAATATGAAGAGGTTGAAATTTATAAAGAGCATGACGATGAATCCACAGATGAAGAGGAAGATTACTTTGCATCAATGCAGGTATTTTTTTGTTGCATCTGGCTTGGAGACTCCTAGTAAATATGAATATTGAAGAGGGGGAGTCTAAGTAGCAACTCTACATATCAAAGAACTATCTTTTGAGTAGTATGAAGTGTTTGTAGTTTTTGGACAGGCAATTTCAAAGTGGTAGAGATTCATTATATAGAGGATTCTAGACATGCTTTTAGACAAGGACATATTCAATACATATTTTTGTAGACATGTAGATTCTAATTTGAAAAATTGAGAAGACAGCTTGAGAAGCTAGAATATGTTGTAATCAACAGATGGGTCAACATTGTATGTAGTTGAGTAGAAAATTAATGGGTATTTCATGAAATATGGACAGATATGGATTCATGAGAACTTTGAAATTTATAAATAGATACATGAGAGTGGATAAAAGCATAGCAAAAATTGGAATCAATGGACAAGTGGAATCAGGAAGGAAAGCAATAAAAGACATAGCAGAAGAAGAAGGTATGATCATTGGTGTGAACTTGAAAATTCATGAAGAATTGAAGTCAAGTAACTTTGAATTTTTTTTATATATGTTAGTGAATTACAAGAGGAATCACCAATGGACAAAAAATGCCAGAAGAGAGTAAAGAAAACATGTACCGGAAATCCCACATTGATCTACACGAGATATTGTAGAAAATTCAAGGAAGATACATTTTCATAGAAAGATATCAAAAGCATGA
The DNA here is from genome assembly GCA_032191745.1 of Picea mariana. NCBI lineage: Eukaryota > Viridiplantae > Streptophyta > Pinopsida > Pinales > Pinaceae > Picea > Picea mariana. The sequence goes on from JASDQU011376581.1 coordinate 19,940, forward strand.
AGATATGGGGAGCGCATGAAGTCAATGAAATACCATTCATAGAAGATATATCAATAGGGAGAGTTACCCTTTTACCCATGATGTCAAAGGAGGATAAAGAGAAATATTAGAAGCATCAAAACATGTGGAAAAGCCCCAAGGGGAGATATCATTTTCCATTAATGTAAAAGGGGAAGAGAAATATGAGGAGAGAAACATCGGAGGAGCATTAGTCATAGGTGGAGTATGAGTGTTTCCATCAATTACAAATGGGAATACTGTTGGACAGTTGGTTGTCATTGATTTTGTTGGACAATTGGTTTTCATTGATGTCAACAAACAATGGTTGTCATTGATGTCAACATATGTTATGGGTGTATTTGGATAAGTCTCCAATGTGGTCCCCTTATGGTGTATCTCTAAGCATGGCCCTCAAGGGAAGACGATTTTAATAATTCTACAAGAAACCTATAGGTGTGGTCATGAATCCCAAAGTTGTTTTAGGAATAAGGACATGAAGGACAATGTAAATGAAGGTAACACACTCATATAGGGATAATACTCATCATGTCGCTTCCAAAGGTAGGTGGAACGTCACATAGTTCCTCACGATAGAGGAGTTATGAGGTCATGGAGTTGGAATCACCAAAGATGGGTTAAAAAGCCCTTAATTGGTTGCAAGTCATTAATGAAAGGGTAAAGTGGTTGTAACAAGAAATTTCAATAAGCCCTAAAGTTAAGGAAAGAAGTTACTTAGAAAACGTATATATAAACCTCAAGAACTCACTCATAAGTACATTCACACACACATTCTATCGAATATATTCTATGTGAGTAAGTGATTCTTATTTGAGGTAACCAAGGATAACTGAGGTGAATTTTAGAGGGAAGATGAAGTGAAGAAGGGAGAAATTCCAAGGGAGGATGAAGTCTTGTGATGATGTGTTCTAAGGTATGTTATTTAAAATATATCTTACCATTTTCACCATAAATTGTTTTTTCTAGAATGAATCAGAAACAAAAAATTGGAGGATATTGAGAAGACATATCAAGGTACTTGTGGTAAACATTTCATCTTCTGCGATGTTGTAGTTTTGGAGATACACTCTGTGGAAGATAGTGTTTTTGGCTAGTCCTGAAACTAGTCTCAAATAGACGTTTCGGGTAAAAATGGCATAACTTCTTCATAGAGGATACAAATTATATAAGACTAATTATAGTGGAAAGATAACAATTTGTAGTATCTTTAGTGCAAGTTTCAAAATCAGATATCAAATATTGAGCATGGGAAATGATATACAAGTTTTCTCTCCATAATAGGATAAAATTGAGGAAGGTTTTCGATTTTCCCTATAACTTTTGTTCTAAGAAGTTTCAAACCTTGATATTTTGACGATATGGAAGATTGATCTCATAGTATTTTTGGTTAAAATTTTAGAACTTTATTCATTACATGTATGGATTTATGCTTGTTGACAGTTAAGGTTTGTGACTAATCCAAAACTAGTCCCATGAGACTGAGGTAAAGTTTGATGAGGATACTATTATCTTGTTTCTAAGTTTGAGGAAGAGATGCAGGTTTATAATATTGTGTATCGGGTCAGCTACGAGATCAAAGGTATGCTTATGTTTTATTTTTTATCCTTATGCTTACGTTGTTATGGTACATGCTTGAGGCATGTGATGGTAGTGATTATGCATGATACACCTTGGTGATGGTATGATACATTGTTAGAGGCACATCTTGGATACTTGGCATATGGTTTTTCATATGGTATATGAGTGATATGACACATGTTTGATGGTATCTCTTGGTACATGGTTTATGGATGTTGTTTTAAGCCCTAAACAGTTGCACATTACCCCTTAATTGGGGCATATTGCATTAGTAATGTTATTTTATTTATGTTAGCTTGGGTCCATTAGTTTTAATTGTACCTCCTAGTCTCCTATATATACCAAGCAAACCTTTTCATTTGGAATCATCTTATATTTGGAAATTTATGTGGTGAATAAGGAGGATTCCCCCTCGAAGAGGCTTATTTTATGGAATTATCTCTTTTTCAAGGCTTTGAGTACTTATTGTGAGGTTTTTTTATGCTATTTTCATATTTGGTTCTTAATATTTGGTGTCAGAGCTCAAGGTCTTGGGGTTTCACTACTAAATCTGATACACCTTGGAATTTATTATATAACATTTTTTCTTTGATGTTTTAGAAGGAATCCCTTGGAAAACGTTTAGTAGACAGATCAATGTACGTCAATTTAAAATTTCATATCCTGAACCATTATACTTTCGGAGGTATAGCCTGTGTAATATATGGTTCTCGAATCATCCTGAATTCATTCATCACGTAATTTTCACTATAAAATTGTTTCTGTGACATTTCATACCCTGAAACTTGGAATATGATCACATAAATTATCAATATGTTTGATAAAAATTTCATCTTCTGGGTCATCCTACATTTGTAGATACACCCTGTGTAAGATAGGGTATCTAACTAGTCATATTAACTAGTCTCAAACAGGTGTTCCAGGTAAAACAATGATATATTCTTCAGTGGGTATCCAAATTAAGTGAGACTAATTGAATTGGATAGAAGATAGTATGTAGTAATTTTGATGCAATTTATAGAATCAACTATCAAATATTGTTCTCTTGGCATGCTTTACAAGTACGCTTCCTGGAAGGGACAAAAATCAGCAAGGTGTGGGGGAGTTGCCATAACTTCCACTTGGAACATCCAATTTTGATTAGACATGGGGCATTGCAGAGGAGATGTATCAGAGAAATACAAAATGAAATTTTCAAACCCGGAAGGGACAAAATTTTGGAGCTACATCAGAATAAATATCATCTATCAGAACCACCTCGAAATCAAGGTTTATAAGCGATACTTCTACAACATGCCACCAAAAAAGGGAACTTATACACCAAATAAGCCTCCAAACAGTCCTAATTGGACTCTTGATGAAGGTGAAAAAATGCATAGGGACATAAATGATTTACAAAAGAAGGCAGTAACAAAATATGAACTACAAGGGATGATGGATTCAACTAAAGCTAACTTGGAGGAAATAATGGATACTAAGATGGATGGTTTAAAAAGGGAGATCGTGGAAGGATCGGAAAATTTCCTAATAGAGAGGCCACCTGAAAGTGAAAATGTATCCCATGAAATTCATGATGAGGACATAAGGAAGATGAATCAATACTGGAGAAAATCCAACTTTTGGTTGAATACCAACCACTTTCCTAAGATCAATATGAGCAAGTTTGATGGTAAGGATCCAATCACAAGGATACTTCAGATGGAGAAGGTCTTTGATCTATATGATGTGCCACATAAAAAAAAGGTACAAATTGATTCTTTATATTTATAACCCAATCAATTTGAGTGTTATCGATGGATTTGTTCTCGCAAATCACTTGTCACTTGGACAATTTTCACAGAAGAAATGATAGCACACTATGAGGATACAATGAGAAATACCTTTTTTAGCCAATTGATAAATCTCAACCAAAAGGGTTCATTATATTTCAAATGAGCACCTTATTGATGTATTCATAGGAACTTTAAAGAATAACATTCAACATGAGGTTCTCGTTTAGGAACCCAAATCATTGGAGAATGCGTTCAAGATGGCGAGAAATGTTGAAAGTAAAAATATGGCTATGGCTACTAGAAGGACCACTCCTAACATCTATCAAGAAAATAATGTTCCTTCTTCTAAAAAACCTCAACCTACAAGGTTGACACCTCAACAATTGGAGGAAATAAAAGAAATAGGTTTATGCTTTAATTGTGACAACAAGTACAATAAGGGACATAAGTGTGGTGAGAAAAAATTATTCTACATAGATTTTGAAGAGGAAGAAGAACAAGAACAAGAAAAAAAACCATCTCAAGATGAAAACGTAGAAGAGATTTATTATTAAGAGTTGAATCCCACGATATCATGTAATGCATTGGCTGGAATTAGCACTCCTCAAACCCTCAAGATCGAAGGATATATCAAAAAGAAAAAGGTAATAGTACTAATTGATTCTAGTAGTACTCATAATTTCATGCACTATATCTAGCAATAGAGTTTCAAGTAATGATTACAAATGGAGGAATTATCAATTGCTCAGAAAAATTCCATAAGAGAAATATTGTTAAGAACCAAACATCAATATAGCATAGAAAAACTTCAGGAAAAGTACTCAATGCCTTGAAAAAGAGATAATTTCAGATAATAAGCCTCTTCGAGGGGGCAACCTCCTTTTACCCCACTTAAATGTTCAAGTACAAGATGTTCCAAAATGAAAATGTCTCCTTGGTATATATAGGAGACTAGGAGGTATAATTACAAATAATGTCTTAAAGCCGACATAATTAAAATA
>JASDQU011376582.1:5897-16705 GCA_032191745.1 Picea mariana
GAAATTTAAATCTCAATTGGAATGAGATGTCTTTTAAAATGATCCATTTTCACTAGAATCTGATCCATCTTAAATTTTTAAGAATATGATTGGATTTGCATGGATTTGTAATTTTAATGATGTGCGATGGTTGAGAGGTTTCAAAACTTTTATATTAGAGTTAAGAATTGAATACCATTTTAATTTGATTTTAGATGTTTAGAATTACAATTTTATATTTACAATTAAAAATATATTCAAAACATTATAGAAAAGATTATAGAAAAGTATGAAGAATTTAAAAAATACTTTTTAATTAATATTTAATTTTTAAAAGAAGTTTATATACAATCATAAAAACCAAATCAAAAGATAGTCATGAAAATTTAAATAGAGTATTATATATAATCATAAAAACCCAAATCAAAAGATAATTATGAAAATTTAAATAAATTTGAAGGAAGTTTATATACATATATAGTTATTGGTTGATTGTGATGTTGTTATTGCTTGATAAAATAATATTTATTTCCATTTCAATAACAATAATCTTCCAATAATCATTATTAAATATATTATTTCTTAGATTTCATTTATAGCTGATAATTGACATTTAGGGTAGTAGCTATTCAATATTGAGTGATCTAATTCTCCTCCACCCAACTTCTTTTTAGTGCTTGTTAAGAGTTTCTTCTCAACATTTTGTGTGGAGAATATTGTGTTTTATTGCTCTGCCTTCCCCATCTCATTTTTCATATTAGGTACACCTTGTGTAGTGTGTGTTGGTGATCTTTTCATGGAGGCTTATATTGTTTATTGTCTAGTTTTGACATAAACACAATTGCAATTTTAGCATTTACGCAACACACAAACTCATGCATAATGTTATTCAAGTACAATCAAGCAAAACAATCAATAAGAAACAAATATATCAAATTGGAAATCACATCAACAATGGACAAAACAAGCTCAAAATCAAAGGAGAACTCGTTGTGTGGATGTGTATGAAACAACAATCATTCAGATATATCCATCTTGTGGTGTATTATAAAAAAAAAAGGATAATAATTACTATTATCATTAAAAACACACCGAACTATAACACAATATAACACCAAAACTCCTTATCTCTGCACTCCATTCAAGCACTCTACTTAAACACTCTATAAACCCATTCTCTATTATGATCAGAGATTAAGATACATTTGTGAGAGCTACATTCAAAATGTTATGTTATGCAAACAATATGAAAAGAAATTTGACATAACCAAAAAAAATACAATTTTATAACATATCAAACTGCCTACCTCAAAGCCGAGGCAGAGAACAAATGGGATGAATTCGCCCTTAGTTTGTCTGGTACAAGAGAAGTGGACGCTAAATTCACTATTAAGTCAATTAATTCATCCATCGTGCGTCCAATACAATAGCCCTGCAATACAATCAATTGAGTATTAATAGTGTTGCACTAGCATAATTATGAATCATATGTATATTAAAAAAAATATTTATATTAAATTTAACCAACTCAGTTAAAACAAATTATACTTCCAATAAAAAAAAAGTTATACTGCCAGTACAAGAGCACGGCACTACCATCAATTGAGTACGAATTGAGTATGAATAGTGTTGCACCACCAAAATCAATTAATAACGAATCATATGCATATTAAAAAAAAATTACATTAAACTTAAACCAAGTCAATAAAATCAAATTATAACCTGAGCTCGGTGTTGGTTGCCGCTGTAGTGGACCCGGCAGTTATGATTCGGGATGTAAATGAAAGAAGAAAGCGTTTAAGTAAAAAACAAATAAGCAAAAAACACTTACTGCAAAATAGAAGAAAAGATAAAACAGGGCAACCAAAAAGTAAAAATAAACAAATGAAAGGAATACCATAGACAACACCCAAATACAAAGAAAAGAATTTAATCAACTAACATAAGCAAAATATTAAAAAAATACAAAAATCAAATCCATTCTTTCCATTGTATGAGCTCCAGTTTTTCAGCATTCTCTAGATCACCTGTAAAAAAGAAATCCATTCCAACCAGATCAAATGAATAAAAAACGTAACCAAAAATGTAACCAAATTAACCAAAAATGTCTTGAGCATTGCACATATGGTAGCATAACCATTTTATGTCCTGCAAATATTTGTAAACTCAACCATTAAGAAAATTAACTAAAAAAGCATTGACCATGTGTTGATACAAGAGAATGCAAAAATGTGTAAACTCAATCATTAGGGAAAAATATAATGATCATGTCTTGATACTAGAGAAATAAGAGAGGTTCAGAACAATATAAATTCAGTTGCAAATTCTGAGATGATGGAAATTTATAGTAGCAGAGTACATACCATATGACTATGAAAGACGAATCAACACAAATATGGCTAGATATAAATCTCTGAAACAAAACTGCACTTGAAATCCAGAAAAATAATTCTTATTAATTAATTCAAATGAGATGTAATTACCGGTACCACATTATCTGCAAAAAAAAATATCAACGTCTTAAGCATTTCACATATGATAGCATAGCCATTTTATGTGCTGCAAATATTTGTAAACTCAACTATTAACGAAATTAACTAAAAAAGCATTCATCATGTGTTGATACAAGAGAATGCAAAAATGTGTAAACTCAACTATTAGGGAAAAATACAATGATCATATGTTGATACTTGAGAAATAAGAGAAACTCAGAACAATATAAATTCAGTTGCAAATTCTGAATTCATGGAAATTTATAGTAGCATAGTACATACCATGTGACTATGAAAGACGATATCATCTGCACAAATATGGCTGGAAAAAAATCTCTGAAACGAAACTGCACTTGAAATCAGGAAAAATAATTCTTATTAATTAATTCAAATGGGATGTATCTACTCGTACCTCATTATCTGCCAAAAAAAAATATCGACGTCTTGGGCATTTCACAGATGGTATCATAACCATTTTATGTCATGCAATTATTTGTAAACTCAACCATTAAGGAAAAATATAATGATCATGTGTTGATAATAGAGAAATAAGAGAGGCTTAGAACAATATAAATTCAGTTGCATATTCTGAGATGATGGAAATTTATAGTAGCAGAGTACATACCATGTCAATATGAAAGACGATATCATCTGCACACATAAATATTCACTCAGGCTGCAGAGCTGGAAATTATGAATTGGAGTGCCCTCTTCCCAGAAAATCCAATTTTACAAGCTGCAGAGGTGAAAATTATGGTATATAAGTATAGAGAACTGGAGCGCCCTCTTTCCACAAAATCCAATTCTTCAAGCTATAGATGTGGAAATTATGTGATTCTAATCATGTATTTTTAGTAATAAGGTTAAAAAATAAACCAATATTATTTGCATAGCTAAACTAATATCAATGTAAATTGTAACATTAATAATACCAACTTTGTCTTTTGTAATTAGACTTTGACTTATAACTCTCAAATCATAGTTATAACTATTATCATTAAAGACACACCTAACTCTAATACAAGCTAGCACAGCAAAAACTCCTTATCTCTGCATTCCACTCGAGCACTCTATAAACTCGTTCTCTGTTATGATCAGAAGTTTAGACAGATTCTTAAAACCTGCATTGAGAATATTGTGTTCCCTGCACTACTGGAGTCTAATATGTTAGGCAAATGATATGCAAAGAAATTAGACATGACTAAAGAAAATATAATGCTATAACCTAGTTGCCTACCTCAAAGAGGAGGCAGAGAATAAATGGAATGAATCCGCCCTTAATTCGACTGCAATAGAAGAACTGGATGCTAAATTCACCTTTAAGTCACTTAATTCATCCATCATGCGTCTAGTACAATAAAGTTGCACTAAATCAATTGAGTACTATTAGTGTTGCACGACCAGAATCAATTAACAACTAATCAAAAGTATATTCAAAGAAAAAGATATTTATATTAAATCTAAACCAACTGAATTAAATCAAATTATAACCTGATTAGAGCTCAGTGTTCACTGTTGGCGTCGGTTTCCCCTGGAGTGGACCGGGCATTGTTGGCGTTGGTTGCCCCTGGAGTGGACCGAGCAGGTATGGTTTCATATGTAAATGAAAAAAGGAAGCATTTAAAACAAACAAGCAAAAATAACTTACTACAAAACAGAGCAAAAAGGAAAACAGGGCCGGCCGACATCAAAATAATGAAAATAAAAAAATAAAATACACAGAATAAAGGACTGTCATACACAATACACAACACCCAACTACAAAGGAAAAAATTTAATTAACTAAAAAAGCAAAATATTAAAAAAAATAAAAAAAAATCAGATTCATTGTTTCCATTGCATGAGCTCCAGTTTTTCGGCTTTCTCTAGATCACCTGAAAAAAAGCAAACTCATTCCAACCAGATCAAATGAACTTAAAACGTAAAAATCAGTAAAACTGTATTATTATTTAGTAACATATAATAACATAAATAAAACTATACAAATTTATGGCCGCCTTTGTAAAATTTATAGCAAATTCTGATGTGACTAGAAGAGATGAGATGCCAATATTATTATTTAGTAACATATAATAACATAAATAAAACTATACAAATTTATGGCCGCCTTTGTAAAATTTATAGCAAATTCTGATGTGACTAGAAGAGATGAGATGCCAATATTACCCATAAATGATATCAACAAACAAACTCTTTTCGATTGGATTCATTTTGTGACATATAGATCACTCATCCTTTAAACGTTCCTAATTAATGAATATGGCTACATAACTCTTTGAAACGAAACTGCACTTAAAATAGGAAAAATAATTCCTATTAATTAATTCAAATGGGTTGCAACTACTAATACCTCATTATCCGCAAAAAATTATCAATGTCTTGAGCATTTCACACATGGTAGCATAGCCATTTTATGTCCTGCAAATATTTGTAAATGTCTTGAGCATTTCACACATAGTAGCATAACCATTTTATGTCCTGCAAATATGTGTAAATTCAATCATGAGAGAAATTAACTAAAAAAGCATTGGTTATGCATTGATATCAGAGAATGCAAAAATGTGTAAACTTGAACATTAGGGAAAAATATAATGATCATGTTTTGATACTAAAGAAATAAGAGAGGCTGAGAACAATATAAATTTGGTTGATGATTTTGAAATGATGGAAATTTATAGCAGCAGAGTACATACCATGTGAATATGAAAACCGATATCATCTGCACAAATAAATATTAATTCAAGTTGCAAAGGTTGAAATCATGAAATTAATATAAATACAAACAATTGCAGCGTCCTCTTTCCAGAAAATCCAATTCTTACAAATAAATGATTCCAATATTATAAATATTACGAATAAATGATACTAACAAACAAACTCTAATGAATAAATGATACCAACAAACATACTCTAAGATTTACAGCAAATTCTAAATGCCACTATTACTAAGAAATGATACCAACAAACAAACCCTCTTCGATTTGATTCATTTTGTGGCATACAGATCACGCATCCTCTAAACACTCCTAATTAATGAATATGGCTACCCAGAAACTCTGTGAAATGAAACTGCACTTGTAATCAGGAAAACAAAATTTTATTAATTAATTCAAATGGGATGTAACCCATTGATTACTTGTACCTCGTTATCTGCAAAAAAAAAATATCAATGTCCTGAGCATTTCACAAATGGTGTCATATCCATTTTATGTCCTGCAAAAATTTGTTAACTCATCCATTAGGGAAAAAAACTAACAAAGTAATGATTTTCTGTTGATACCAAAATGCAAAAATTCGTAAACTCCACCAATAGGAAAAAGAATAATGAGTATGTGTTGATAATAGAATACCCAAAAATTTGTAAACTCAAACATTATGGAAAAGAATAATGATTATGTGTTGATACCAGATAGAATAGAAGCTGAGTACAATTCAAATTATTCATTTGATTCATTCAGGCTGCAAAGGTGTAAATGCTGGAATTAATATAAGCGGAATTAATATTAGTACAGACAATTGCAGCGCCCTCTTTTCAGAAAATTGGATTCTTCGGTCTGCAAAGGTGGAAATTGCAGCACGTTCACTGAGATAAAGATGGTATGTATGAAATTCGATTCCACGTACACCCAGATGAGATCATATGATATCTGCAAAACTTTTTCTGACTATTCATTTTGTGACATACAAATCCCACATCCTCTAAACATTCGTAATTAATGAATATGGCTAGCCAGAACTCTCTGAAACGAAACTCCACTGGAAATCAGGAAAAATATTTTTTATTAACTAATTAATTCAAATGGGATGAAACGACTCGTACCTCATTATCTGTAAAACAAATATCAATGTCTTGAGCATTTCAAAGATGTTAGCATAGCCAATTTATGTCCTGCAAATATTTGTAAACTCAACCATTCAGTAAATTAACTTAAAAAAGCATATGAGAGAATGCGAAGAAAAATATAATGATCATGTGTTTGATAATAGAGAAGTAAGAGAGGTGAGTACAACAGAAATCCCGTTACAAATTCTGAGATGATGGAAATTTATAGTAACAGAGTACATACCATGTGAATATGAAAGACGACATCATCTGCACAAATTATTCATTTACAAGTGGAAATTATGGAATATAAGTAGAGAGAATTGCAACATCTTCTTTCCAGAAAACCCCATTCTTCAAGCTGCACATGGAAATTATGTGATTATGATTATGTAAATTTAACAATATGATTAAAAACTAATCCAATATTATTTACATAACTAAAATAATATAAAAGTAACATTAACAATAAGAACTGTGCCTTTTGCATTTAGACTTTGACCTAAAACTCCCAAATCATAGTTACTATTATCCATTAAAAACACACCCAACTCTAACACAGTCTAACATAACCTGTATCTCTTTGCACTTTACTCGAACACCCTATTAACCTGGTCTTTGCACTTTACTCAAGCACCCTATAAACCCGCTCTCTATAATTATCAGAGATTACTATAAATTCGTGTCACCTACATCCAAAATATTGTGTTCCTTGTATTAATGGAGTCTAATGTGCTATGCAAATGATATGCACATAAATTAGACATAACTAAAGAAAATATAATTCTATAACATATGGACCTGCCTACCTCAAAGCGGAGGTAGAGAAGAAATGGGATGAATTTGCCCTTAATTTGACTGGCATAGAAGAAGTGGAAGCTTCATTCACCATTAAATCAATTAATTCATCCATCGTGCATGCATCCAGTACAATAACGCTGCACTACCATCAATTGAGTACGAATAGTGTTGCACTAACAGTATCAATTAAGAACGAATCATATAAACCAACTCAATTAAATCAAATTATAACCTGAATAGAGCTCAGTGTTGGCTTTGGTTGTCACTGGAGTGGACCCGGCAGGTATGGTTTCGGATGTAAATGAAAGAAGTGTTTAATTAAAACAAACAAACAAGCCAAAAAACCGCAAAAAAAACTTACTGCAAAACAAAACAAAATAGAAAACAGTAACAGGGCCGGCCAGAAACCAAAAAATAAAAATAAACAAAAGAAAGGATTACCATACACAACACACAAAAAAATTAATCTATTAAATGAAGAAAAATATTTATAAAAACAAAAAACAAAAAAACCGATCAATTCTTTCTATTGCACGACCTCCAGTTTTTCAGCGTTTTTTGGATCACCTGTAAAAAAGTAAACCCATTCCACTTAGATCAAATGAAGTAAAAAAGTAAAAGTGAGCAGAACTGTACTGTTATTTAGTAATTTATAATAACATAAATAAAACTATACAGAGTTTTTCCCACCCTAGTAAAATTTACAACTACAAATTCTAGCGTCTAATCAAACAGGAAGAGATGAGGTGCCAATATTACGAATAAATTCCGTGTGTATGAAAGTCGATATCATCTGCACAATTAATATAAGTGGAATTAACATTAGTACAGACACAATTGCAGCGCCCTCTTTCCAGAAAATTGGATTCTTCTGTCTGCAGAGGTGGAAATTATACATACAATTGCAGCACGTTCGCCGAGATCAAGATGGTATGTATGAAATACAATTCCGCGCACACCCTGATGAGATCATATAATATCTGCAAAAAAAAAATATCGATTATATGGATACAAAATTTGTAAACTCAACCATTATGGATAAAAAACTTAAAAAAGTATCGATTATATGTTGATACAATAGAATGCAAAATTGTAAAATCAACCTTTAGGAAAACATTAATGATTATGTTTTGATACCATTAATGTGTTGGTACCAGAGAAAGATGAGAGGCTGAGTACGATACAAAGAAGAGAGGTCGAGTACGATACAATTTTTATTGCGAATTCTGGGATGATAGAAATTCATAGTAGCAGAGTACATACCTTATGAGTATATCATCTGAACAAATAAATATTCATTCAGGCTGCAGGAAATCATGAAGTTAATATAAATACAGACAATTGCAGCGTCCTCTTTCCAGGAACCAACTCTTCAGGCTGCAGAAGTGGGAATTGCAGTTTGTTCGCCAAGATTATATGTATGATATCCGATTCCGCGCACAACCAAATGACAATTACAATGATGGTTATTGGCTGATTGTATATGAAGTTCGTTCATATATATAGTTATTGGTTGATAGTGATGTTGTTATTGATTGATAAAATAATATCTATTTTCATTTTAATAACAATATTTTTCCAATAATTATTATTAAATTAATTATTTCTTAGATTTCATTTATAGTTAATAATTGACATTTAGAGTAGTAGCTATTCAATATCTAGTGATTTATCTTAGGACAATTCTCCTCCACCCAACTTCTTTTTATTGCTTGTTAGGGGTTTCTTCTCAACATTTTGTGTGGAGAATATTGTGTTTTATTGCTCTGCCTTCCCCACCTCCTTTTTTATATGTGTTGTGTGGGTATGTGTGAAACAACAATCATTCAGATATGCCCATCTTGTGGTGTATTGAAATAGATATTATGATAATAAAATATTCTCTACTTAAAAACGATTTAACATAGATAAAAAAGAACCATTCAATATCGATCAAAAAGGAGGAGAGATAGCTACTATTATCATTAAAGACACACCAAACTCTAACACAGGATAACGAAACCAAAACTCCTTATCTCTCTGCACTCCATCCAAGCACTTTACTTAAACACTCTATAAACCCATTCTCTATTATGATCAGAGGTTAAGATAGATTAGTGAGAACTACATTCAAAATGTTACGTTCCATATAAACCCATTCTCTATTATGATCAGAGGTTAAGATAGATTCGTTAGAGCTACATTCAAAATGTTATGTTCCATATACGAGTAGAGTTTAATATGTTATGAAAACGATATGCAAAGAAATTAACTAAAAAAAATACAATTTTATAACAAATCCAAAGAAAATACAATTTTATAACATATCAAGCTGCCTACCTCAAAGCTGAGGCAGGGAAGAAATGGGATGAATTCGTCCTTAATATGTCTGGTACAAAAGAAGTGGACGCCGATACAATAGCCCTGCACTACCATCAATTGAGTATTAATAGTGTTGCACGACCATAATTAATTAATAATGAATTATATGTATATTCAAAAAAAATATTTATATTAAATTTAACCAACTCAATTAAAACAAATTATACTCCGAGTACAAGAGCACGACACTACAATCAATTGAATACGAATAGTGTTGCACCACCGAAATCAATTAATAACGAATCATATGCATATTAAAAAAAAATTACATTAAATTTAAACCATATGCATATTCAAAAAAAAAAATTACATTAAATTTAAGCCAAATCAATTAAATCAAATTATAACCTGATTAGTGCTCGGTGTTGGCCTTGGTTGCAGCTGTAGTGGACCCGGCCGTTATGGTTTCGGATGTAAATGAAAGAAGAAAGCGTTTAATTAAAACAAACAAACAAGGAAAAAAACTTGCTGCAAAACAGAGCAAAAGAGAAAACAGGGCCGGCCACCAAAAACTAAAAATAAACAAAAGAAAGGAATACCATACACAACACCCAAATACAAAGAAAAAAATTTAATCAACTGACAGAAGCAAAATATTACAAAAAAATACAAAAATCGGATCCATTCTTTTGAGCTCCAATTTTTCTGCTTTCTCTAGATCACCTGTAAAAAAGAAACCCATTCCAACCAGATCAAATAAATAAAAAACGTAACCAAAAATGTAACCAAATGAACCAAAAATGTCTTGAGCATTTCACAGATGGTAACATAACCATTTTATGTCCGGCAAATATTTGTAAACTCAACCATTAAGGAAATTAACTAATAAAGTATTGTCCATGTGTTGATACAAGAAAATGCAAAAATGTGTAAACTCAACACAAGAAAATGCAAAAATGTGTAAACTCAACCATAGGGAAAAAATAATGATCATGTGTTGATACTAGAGAAATAAGAGAGGCTCAGAACAATATAAACTCAGTGACAAATTCTGAGATGATAGAAATTTATAATAGCATAGTACATACCATGTGACACAAATATGGCTAGACAGAAATCTCTTAAACGAAACTGCACTTGAAATCAGGAAAAATAATTCTTATTAATTAATTCAAATGGGATGTAACTACTCGTACCACATTATCTGCAAAAAAAATATCAACCTCTTAAGCATTTTATAGATGGTAGCATAGCCATTTTATGTCCTACTCAACCATTAAGGAAATTAACTAAAAAAGCATTGATCATGTGTTGATACAAAATAATGCAAAAATATGTAAACTCAACCTCAGGGAAAAATACAATGATCATGTGTTGATACTAGACAAATAAGAGAGACTCGGAACAATATA